>JASPKZ010007662.1:577500-779577 GCA_030220185.1 Diploptera punctata | reverse complement strand
ATTATTATTTATTATTACTGTTGTTATTATTATTATTATTATTATTATTATTACGTTGTTATTATTATATATTATTACTGTTGGTGTTATTATTATTATATTACTGTTGTTGTTGTTATTATTATTATTACGTGTTGTTGTTATTATTATTATTACTGTTTGTTGTTGTTATTATTATTAAGACTGTTGTTGTTGTTATGATTATTATTATGTTGTTGTTGTTTTATTATTATTACTGTGTTGTTGTTATTATTATTATACTGTTTGTTGTTGTTATGATTATTATTATTATTACGGTGTTGTTGGTATTATTATTTTATTATTATACGTTGTGGGTTATATTATTATTATGATATTACTGTTGTTGTTTTATTCTTATTATATTATTATTCTGGTTGTTGTGTTAATTATTATAGTATTATTATTATTATTACTGTTGTTGGTGTTATGATTATTATTATTATTATTACTGTTTGTTTGTTGATTATTATTATTATTGTTATTACTGTTTGTTTGTTATTATTATTATTGTTATTACTGTTTGTTGTTATTGTTATTATTGTTATTACTGTTGTTGTTATATTGTTATTATTGTTATTACGTGTTGTGTTGTTATTATTGTTATTACTGTTGTTGTTATTATTGTTATTACTGTTTGTTGTTATTATTGTTATTACTGTTGTTTGTACTTATTAGTTATTACTGTTGTTGTTATTATTACTATTACTGTTTGTTGTTATTATTATTATTACTGTTGTTGTTATTATTATTATTACTGTTGTTGTTATTATTATTATTACTGTTGTTGTTATTATTATTAGTACTGTAGTGTTTATTATTATTATTACTGTTGTTGTTATTATTATTATTACTGTTGGTGTTATTATTATTATTACTGTTGTTTGTTATTATTATTATTACTGGTGTTGTTATTATTATTATTACTGTTGTTGTTATTATTATTATTACTGTTGTTGTTATTATTATTATTTACTGTTGTTGTTATTATTATTATTACTGTTGTTTGTTAGTTATTATTATTACTGTTGTTTTTTGTTTTATTATTATTATTTTACTGTTGTTGTTTATTATTATTATTACTGTTGTTGTTATTATTATTATTACTGTTGTTGTTATTATTATTATTACTGTTGTTGTTATTATTATTATTACTGTTGTTGTTATTATTATTATTACGGTTGTTGTTATATTATTATTAATTACTGTTGTTGTTATTATTATTATTACTGTGTTGTTATTATTATTATTATGACTGTTGTTGTTATTATTATTATATACTGTTGTTGTTATATTATTATTACTGTGTTTTTATTATTATTATTACTGTTGTTGTTATTATTATTATTACTGTTGTTTTGTTATTATTATTATTACTGTTGTTTTATTATTAATTTGATTACTGTTGTTGTTATTATTATTATTACTGTTGTTGTTATTATTATTATTACTGTTGTTGTTATTATTATTATTACTGTTGTTGTTATTATTATTACTGTTGTTGTTATTATTATTACTGTTGTTGTTATTATTATTACTGTTTGTGTTAATTATTATTACTGTTGTTGTTATTATTATTACTGTTGTTGTTATTATTATTACTGTTGTTTGTTTATTATTATACTGTGTGTTTGTTATTATTATTACTGTTTGTTGTTATTATTATTACTGTTTGTTGTTATTATTATTAGACCTGTTGTTTGTTTATTATTATTACTGATGTTGTTGTTATTATTTACTGTTGTTGTTATTATTATTAACTGTTGTTGTATTATTATTACTGTTGTTGTGTTATTATTATTAACTGTTGTTGTTATTATTATTAACTGTTGTTGTTATTATTAGTACTGTTGTTGTTATATTATTATTACTGTTGTTGTTATTATTATTACTGTTGTTGTTATTATTATTACTGTTGTTGTTATTATTATTACTGTTGTTGTTATTATTATTACTGTTGTTGTTATTATTATTACTGTTTTTGTTATTATTATTACTGTTGTTGTGTATTATATTACTGTTGTTGTTATTATTATTACTGTTGTTGTTATTATTATTACTGGTGTTGTTATTATTATTACTGTTGGTTGTTATTATTATTACTGTTGTTGTTATTATTATTACTGTTGTTGTTATTATTATTACTGTTTGTTTGTTATTATTATTACTGTTTGTGTGTTATTATTATTACTGTTGTTGTTATTATTATTACTGTTGTTGTTATTATTACTACTGTTGTTGTTTATTATTATTACTGTTTTGTTATTATTATTACTGTTTGTTTGTTATTATTATTACTGTTAGTTGTTATTATTATTACTGTTTGTTGTTATTATTATTACTGTTGTTGTTATTATTATTACTGTTGTTGTTATTATTATTACTGTTGTTGTTATTATTATTACTGTTGTTGTTATTATTATTACTGTTGTTGTTATTATTTATTAACTGTTGTTGTTATTATTATTACTGTTGTTGTTATTATTATCACTGTTGTTGTTATTATTATTACTGTTGTTATTATTATTATTACTGATTGTTATTATTATTATTACTGTTGTTATTATTATTATTACTGTTTTTTATTATTATTATTACTGTTGTTATTATTATTATTACTGTTGTTATTATTATTATTACTGTTGTTATTATTATTATTACTGTTGTTATTATTATTATTACTGTTGTTATTATTATTATTACTGTTGTTATTATTATTATTACTGTTGTTATTATTATTATTACTGTTGTTGTTATTATTATTATTACAGTTGTTTATTATTATTATTACTGTTGTTATTATTATTATTAACTGTTGTTATTATTATTTATACTGTTGTTATTATTATTATTCTGTTGTTATTATTATTATTACTGTTGTTTATATTATTAGTTACTGTTGTTATTATTATTACTGTTGTTATTATTATTACTGTTATTATTATTATACTGTTATTATTATTACTGTTATTATTATTACTGTTATTATTATTACTGTTTATTATTATTATTACTGTTATTATTACATATTATTATTATTACTATTATTATTATTACTGTTATTATTATTACTATTATTATTACTATTATTATTATTATTATTATACTTTATTATTATTATATTTTATTATTACTATTATTATTATTATTAATATTATTATTATTACTTATTATTATTTTTAATATTATTATTATTAATATATTTATTATTATTATTTAATATTATTATTATTATTAATATTATTATTATTATTATTATTATTAATAATTATTATTATTATTATATTAATATTATTAATATTATTATTATTATTATTATATTAATACTATTCATTATTATTATTATTATTATTATTATACTATTATTATTATTAATATTATTATTAATACTATATTATTATTATTATTATACATATTGTTATTATCCGGGACGGAATCAATGATTTTCTACTGTAGGCTAATTAAGCGATAAACAAATTAAAATGTTAATTTGAAGTTGTTCAAATTAAATATACCATTATTAGTGTTAGCTACATATGTATAAGTCATTATGTTAATATTTGATCGTTTACAGAAATAACATTTTTTATTAGAAATCAAAGATAGTTAAAAGCGAAGGACTGTTTGCTTCATAACAATATTTATCATTCGCACTGTTAATTTTTTACATTAGCGCTAAATTGTTAAGAGCATGACAAATAGGTAATTTCTCTTAACGGTTCGCTCTATTTGCTTCGTTTTATCGAGGGATAAAAATAGATATACATTAGGACTAATGTAAAACGGCGGTATATCTGCAGTATTCGCATAATATATATGCTACTGTTAAAGTAGTGTTTCGCTACGTGGGGCCCACCCCTACAGAGGTCAATTCCATTGTTTAGGGCGCAATTCCAAAATGAGCTCGTCTAGAGTTTAAAAACAAACATCTAATATGATTTAACTTGTATTAAAAGGAGAATATTGTTGGTGTCTCAATTTGAAACAAGCGTTCGCTGGAACTGTTATTGACCATTGATTTAACTTACATCAATATTCTCAGTTGGCAAAAATGTAGGCCTAATTGCATATCACGGGTTCTATGCCACCTACATAAATTCAAATAAAAAATAAATAATAGTTTAAAAAACTAAAACAACATGCTTTATTAGAAAATCGAACTAAAAAAATTAAAAATAATTTTAATTTCCAACAAGCTAGTGATAAAATTAAAGTGGTCAACAAAAAAAAAACATCTCCAACAGATCTAGAATAAAACCAGAATTATCTACAAAAAAAAATTACCATCAAAAGCGTGCTCAACATCAATTAATATATTTGATAATAAACAGATATTGGTAAAAGTAAAGTCTCTAAGAAGAAAACGTAAAAACCATAAAATGCACCCCACGCTTTTGATAGTCCATCCATCAATAGTAATTCTGCCCGAAGGTAGGTCCTTCACTGCAATCATACCAGTTTTATGCTATGTTTGGAACTTTAATAGGGAATTGTAGGTGTGGTAGCTTCCCGTTGCTTTCCACACCGGTGAAGGATGATGATGATAAGGAGGATGATGATGATGGCGGCCATATGATTTCGGGGACCGTTTGGGCCTTAAAGTTTTCCTGACGTTTGTCTTACAGGTGAGGAAATATCCCGATAAATACCTCACCCAGAAAAATTGCCCCGACCGGAGATCGAACCCGGGCCCGCTGCGTGATAAGGCAGCACGCTACCTCGAGACCACAGCGGTGGACCTTTTGATGGTAAAATTATTTTTTTTCTAGATAACTAATTATATTCTAGATGTGTTGGAGACGATTTTTTTGTTGACCACTTTAATTTTATCCCAAGCGTGTTGGGAATTAAAATTATTTTTCATTTTTTAGTTCGTTTTTCTAATAAAGCGTGCATTTTTAGTTTTTTAAACCATTACTTCTTTTTTTATTTTTTAGTTTAGTTTTCTAATAAAGCGTGTTGTTTTAGTTTTTTAACTATTACTTATTTTTATTTATTTTAATTTAAATTGATTGTCATAAACTGGAATCCCATGAAAATGTAATTGCTTAATACTCTTCTAAAAAAATCCACCGGCCGGATTTGAACCAGCGACCTATAGATTACTGAAATTATATACCACTACAGTCCACCGCTCTACCAACTGAGCTCTTACAACGATTGACTAATAAGTCGATAAATCCGCATCCTATTATACCGGTTTATATTTTTTAATTTTCTGATGATTCTGGCGAGGATTTTAGAAAAAATATGAAGTTATTGTATTGTCATATGTCCTTTACAAGTACACAAAGTTTCAAGTCGATCCAATGTTTTTAGGTGGGTGAAAATCGTGTTCAAAGATTCCGTTACATTTGATCAACGGGTCTGTGCCCCCGTAAGAAATGCTAACTAAACGCTAATTCCTTTTCTGCCTCGGTAAATATTTTCCTCTCCATCTCTCCCACAATGACGAACTGCGAGTGTTGAATTAACCTTCATTAGATCTTCAAGGATTTATATAACGTCAGATGAAACTTTAAGATAATCAATTGACTAAACCTAAGAAAACATGGAATTTAAAAAGAGTAATCTTGAGTTAGCAATATAGTTCATTCCTATCCCCTTTAAAGAAAACAATTACATTGATACAAATAAAAAGTTTACAATGAACAACATGAGATCTGTAAAGAAAGTTTTTAATAAAACTCAGCATGAAAAATAAAAATTAGTACATCGAGACTGACAGGGGAACTGTCAACCATCGCATGCCGAAACCTACCTTGAAATTGCTTCCAGAGCAGCGTTGTGATGTACAAAGGCCGTGTCCAAAAAAAAATATCTGCCTTTTTAACTGCAAGGCACTAAAATCCAATGCCAAATCTCTCATTTTAACTATACGGAAGTAATACAACTGTTGAAATGGTAGACTGGTTAACTCTGACTAACTGCCATCCGCGCAGGGAGTTCATCTGCTCCGTTCAGTGGGTTGCCAGTGCTGAATTCTGGCTTCGATTTCTGTACCTTCCAGTTAAAAACGGCAATTTTTAGGACAGGTCCTTGTTATATCACAACGCTCCTCTGGGAGACATTTCAAGGTAGGTTTCGGCATGCAATGGTGGACAGTTCCCTTGTGAGATTGGAGGTATTTGTATTAAATGACATCAGGATATTGGGAGTCCAGAAATGGAGAACTGTGGCACTGAATCGGTAAGACTGCTGTACACTTCTGAGAAAGGCCAAAGCCCACAAGTGGCAGTAATTTCAGTGATGATGAAATAAACAAGTGAATAAAGTAAAAGGGAAGTAAGATACACACAAATACAAAGTTACAAAAACTTGAAGAAAACCTCTCATATTAATCGGTCTTAAGGATGTGTCGTCTGGTTTGCACGCATGCTAAGGTGTATACCACTAAAATAATGCAATTTAATCCACAAAAGAGTTTAACCCCTTATGTCCAACTTCAAAATTTCCATTCAGAAACAAACAATATTCCTTACACTATATTTTCGGCACTACCCAAACCGGAGGTTCATAGCCGCTCGACATAAGCTCTCTATACAACCGTATCCTAAGCTAATGTTTTCCAATCATCCATTGAACAATTCACCTCTCTCAAATAATAGTTAATATTATTCTCCCACCTCATTCCAGACCTACCTACGGAGCGATTTCCTTCTAGTTTTCCTACAAGTAGAAGCTTCCATGTCCCTCTTTCATTCCTCATTCGAGCCGCGTGTCCTGTCCATCGCAGTCTATGAGAATTAAATGTTATTACATCTGATTTCCCTTAAGATAAGGCAGTCTTCTCCACTCACAAACAATTTTTTCTAAGTACTTTATTCTCAAATACTTATAATCTCCTCCCTTAAAGAGGTAATGTTTCGTACCCATGTAATATCCATCCTTGAGAATAAAGTACTTAGGAAAATGTTTGGACCACAGAGAGATGAACAGACAGGTGAATGGAGAATACTACATAATAATGAACTACATGATCTTTATAGGAAGCCAGATAAAATAAGAGCAGTTAAGTCTCGTAGACTGCGATGGGCAGGACATGTATGGGGAATGAAAGATGTGCATGGAAGCATCTTGTAGGAAAGCCAGAGGGAAAAAGCCCAGTTGGTAGACCAAGAATGAGGTGGGAGAATAACATTAACTATGATTTGAGGGAAGTATATTATACAGGGAATTATTGGAAAGCATTAGCCCAGGATGGGGATGTACGGAGAGCTTATGTCCGCGCGGCCATGAACCTACGGGTTCGATAATGCCAGTGAGTAAGTAAGTCATATCCATCCATCCATACCTAATTCTGCCCGAGGCCAGGTCTTTCACTGCAATCATAGCATTTTCATGCTACGTTTTGCAGCTTTGCTAGGGAATTATAGGTGTGGTAGCTTCACGTTGCATTGCACACCGGTGGAGGATGATGATGATGATGATGATGATCGGATGATTTTCGGGCACCGTTGGGCCCTAAGCTTCCTGACATTGTCTTACAGTTGAGGAAAAACCCCGAAAAAAAACCCAGCCAGGAACTTGTCCCGACCGGGAATCGAACCTGGGCCCGCTGCATGACAAGGCAGTACGCTACCTCGAGACCTCAGCGGTGGAAGGATAACCATTATATATATGAGTTGAATTTTTTGAGAAAAGTTGGGTTAATAAACGTCTCAATAAACATAATTATATGTGTTACATTAAGCTTGTAATATTCAATTTTCGGAACGTATTTTTAAGTGTTTGAACCTTCCAAAATTTTGAGAATTTATGGATTCCTAAAGATTGTCTGAGAATGGAAGTCAAACGCTACATTACCATGATCATAAGAACTGCATTTTTAAAAACTGACATAATTATGCAGTTGCCCCGAAAAGAGATCCTAACCCACAAAAATTCGAAAGTTGAGTTTTCAGTGGATTGGTGATGTATCCAGAGAATATCACGGCATGGTGCACGTAAAACTATTCCTACTCTCTTCCTGATCTGTTTCATTCATTTTTTAGAAGTAGGCATTCAAGCGAATAGAGATCTATGTGTAACAAAATGGCAGAAGTTGGTCAAGTTATAAGTGAGAGTTTGTGCCACATCTGCTTTCGGACATAACATTCTATTTATCATAAGTAATGCTACGAGTGATTTCCAAATTATCGATAAATTCACGACTCACGAAGTGAGGAGTGAATGTATCTAGAGAATTTGGAAATCAAGAGTGGCATTTGTTAGGACTATTTAACGAATAAAATTAAGCTGTTTACTCACAAATCATTGTTTAACTATAGTTATTCTAAAATATTTGTATATTTAATGTAAACGGCGTTGTTTGAAAATAATCAGAAATGTGAGGTTATGTTCACTCACTGCTGCTTGATCATATTACTTATTGCCAATAAGATCGCAATATTGTAAGAGTGCACCCAAGTGGAGAAATAATGAAACACATCAAACTATATATCATAATCAACATTACGGGTTATTATTTATTTTTTTAGTGAACAACTCAGTAAAATCAAGGAATCTTTTCATTATGTGCTATATTCAATGTATTTGTTGGAGAAAAATAATGCTTTGACATGATCAGAACATTAAAAAGGGGGAGCTTTCTTTATCACAAAAGCAGGAACTGATAAAGAGAAATCGATAAATTGCGAGGCGAAACACGACTGTCATTGGTTGTAAAACAACATTCATTGAAACGTGATTGGACAATGACTAGGATATGTGGCATGAGTTAAATAGTCAAGAAAACATGAATATTAGATGTTCAATAGTAGATTATATAAGATACGTATAAGCAATTAAATTGGTATGAGCACGTATGACGGATGCAAGAAGAAAGGTTACCCAGGAAAACATTGGAATGATTTCCACCTGGAAGAAGAAGGAAACGAGACCTCGAAACTCGTGGATGCAAGAAATAAGAACTGGAGGACATTGAATGGATGGATAGAGACGAGTGGAGAAGAAAAATAAAACTTTAGGCACAGAAAGATGAGTAAACATTAAAATTCTGTATATAAATAAAAATCAAGAAAACCCGAAATTTCCAATCATGTAGTTTATAACACCCAGTAACAAAAAAAGAAACTTTTTTTTTGTCTCAGAAAGAAAAACATGTGATTCTGATAGTATATTTTCTCCTGAATTCAAATATGATATCGGTTTTTCTCCATCACGCAAGGTTTCCGAGAGACAGGAATTTATAATTTCAAACACTTTTAATATTTCTTACATTCGTAACTAAACAATATTCGAACATTCGGACACACCTAGAAAGTAAGAAATTACGATTTTCTGCTATATTTCGCCTAAGGAGCATCCCTCTTGATGGTCCAACAATAATCGGCCAGCATAATAGGATTCCATTTGCCTTGATATCTCTTTTCCATAGCTGAAATCTCCTGAGTTAGCTCATTTGTTTTTATTTTACAATGGACGAAAAAACGTGTATTAAAAAAATAATTATTTAAATCCATTAATTGAAATTGAAATAAAAAATTGTGGGTGATGGAGAAATTCCGAATACATATTTGAAAACACGATAGAAAAACTGCATTATGTACAACTATTGGTACACATGAGACAAAAATCATGTTGACCAGTGTAATTTACAATGTGTTTTAAAGGGTTAACATGGAGTTCAATGTTGTAATAATCCGTAACATAACATGCACTTGAAGATTCTAATCTTTCATGTTTACAGATACTTCAGGGATAACTACTGTAATTGCAAATTGGGTGTTTATCTGTCATCAGCACCTGCGCGCGGTACAAGGATACATCATGGATGATGCCATATCATTTAAAAATAAAGTGCAAGTAATGTTGCATTTGTTAACATACTTACAATTCCTCCTGTTAAATCAGGTCCGTCCTTACAGTACATATATTTTATATTCCGTAGGCACGCCGTAGCGTAGTGGTTAAAGCACTGAGCTACAAGCCGGAGGATCGAGGGTTCAAGTCCCGTTGGGGTCAGGATTTTTTAGACCGACTCAAACCCTCTGGCGGCACTATGATCCTGGGGTCGACTCAGCCTCTAACTGAAATGAGTACCAGACGCTTGTTCTGGGAGTAAAGGCGGCCGTCACGCAGGGCTGACAACCCGGCTGACATAAAGTGCCGATTGTCTAGAAAAAAGTGGGAGCCTTAACTTCCTACTACCCCAAGGGCCTCCGGGCCTGTTGTGGGAGCACTTTACTTTAGGTATATACCAGGTGTTCTTAAAAGAATATAGCGATTTTAAAGGTGTTGAACTATACCCTTTCACTTACTTACTTACTCACTGGCACTATCGAACCCGTAGGTTCATGGCCGCGCGGACATAAGCTCTCCATACATCCATATCCTGAGCTAATGCTTTCCAATCTTTCCCTGTATAATCTTCTTCCCTCAAATCATAGTTAATGTTATTCTTCCACCTCATGCTTAGTCTACCAACTGGGCGTTTTCCTTCTGGCTTTCCTACAAGAAGCTTCCATGCAAGTCCTTCATTCCCCATACGTGCACATGCCCTGCCCATCGCAGTCTACAAGACTCAACTGTTATTATATCTGGCTTCCAATAAAGACCATGTAGTCTTCTCCATTCACCTGTCTGTTCATCTCTCTTTGATCCAAAAATTTTCCTAAGTACTTTATTCTCAAATACTTGTAATCTCCTTTCCTCCCTTAAAGTAAGAGTCCATGTTTCGCACCCATTACTATGGCAAAAAACAAAACTCATGATAAATGAAAGAGTACCACTCCAGTTTAGATTATAAGTTCATAGGTGTTCAATATGAGCTCCGTTTGTTACATGACACATCCAACAAGTAGGCTAATTCTTCCCATACATTAATAAGCATGTCTGGATTGATGGCAGCGACAGCTTCACGAATCCTATCTCTCAACTCGGGTAGGTTAGCAGGCAATGGAGGCACGTAGACTTTATCCTTTACAAAACAACAAAGGAAAAAAATAGCATGATGTATGATCCGGTGATCTAGGAGGCCACTGGAGATAAGCCCTGTCATCTGGACCATGACGATCAATCCAGTAATGACATTGTGGAAGGTCTTACGAAAACGCTTACATATGCGTCCCTACCGTTTACAACTGTTACAGACTCTAAAGCCTACTGATTACGCTGGCTTTGCGCTTGAAATGTTGCAGCAGCAACGTTCTCCTCAGACACTCTTGGTTATCCCACACTTTTGCCTTTACACAGACGACCGGTCGTTGCGAACCGATTATGCCACAGACGGATGTTGCTGGCATTGGGGGGATCACGATTAAACTGCCTACGAAAACGCACGTTGAACTGTCATATCTGAGTTACAACTCTCAAACTGCAAAACAAAACTTTTCTGTTGAGGAGTTGTCATCTTTGTTATTATTGTTGCCATAGAAACAAAACAAAAGAAAGATATCCGATCACTCATACAACTAAAACTACCTTATTTCCTGTTTCATTTCAGTCTACACACAACGTTTTACGCCTCATCTGAGTGATAATACTATTACTTGAAACTATTATACTATTTTATGTACACACTGTACATTATGTCTTCTTCGTGTGTTTTTGCTTTTCCTTTAAAATTACTGTTTATCTCGATCAAATATATTTTGTTATAATTATTGTAAATAAACTAAATATTGTCATTGTCTATTACACAATTTGTGAATATTTGATGGTAGCTATATCATATATACAATAGTTTGAACTGTACACTTTTAAGTGTTAATGGCCGAGTGGAAGAGAAATTCTCATGGTCTTAACTCTGCCAGAATAAATTAGTAATTATTATTATTATTATTAAACTAACTAAACACTGACACTCTCGAACCCGTAAGTCCATATCCGCGCGGATATAATCTCTTCATACATCCCTATCCTGAGCTAATGGTTTCCAATCACTCCATGTATAATCTACTTCCCTCAAATCATGGTTCATATTATTCTCCCACTTCATTCTTGCTCTAACAACTGGATGTTTTCCCTCTCGTTTTACTACCAGAAGCATCCATGCACTTCTTTCATTCTGCATTCGTGTCACATGCCCTGTCCATGGCAGTCTACGAGATATAACTGTTATTATATCTGGCTTCCTATAAAGACTACGTAGTTCACTGATATTTAGACTTCTCCATTCACCAGCCTGTTCATCTCTATTTGGTCCAAAAGTTTTTATAAGAATTGTATTCTCAAAAACTCGTAATTAATACCAATAGTCTCTGTGACCAATTCCAAATATAAAAATTATTTCTAACCAATTACAATTACATGATAAATTAACTCTGTTTAACTCATGCCCAAAATGGGAGTCAATGACCAATCACATTTCAATGATTTTTTATTTACAACCAATCATAGTCCTGTTTCGCCTCGAATTTATCATAAGTAATGCCACGAGTGATTTCCAAATTATCGATAAATTCACGACTCACGAAGTGAGGAGTGAATTTATCTAGAGAATTTGGAAATCAAGAGTGGCATTTGTTAGGACTATTTAACGAATAAAATTAAGCTGTTTACTCACAAATCATTATTTAACTGTAGTTATTTCAAAATATTTATATATTTAATGCAAACGGCGATGTTTGAAAACAAATGAGAAACGATAGGTACGCTTCTACTGCTTCTTTTGTTTATCACTGCAACCAGATCATACTATTTATTGCCAAAGGAACGCAATATTGTAAGAATGCTCTCTAGTGGGAGAAAAAATGAAACATCAATCTGTATATTAATTCATTTCTGATGTCGTATGATGTAAATATTACAATTATATTTTTCTGGATTATTACCTGGGAAAAAATACATTTATGAAAGTCAAACAGTGGTTTCTTTTTTTGGTGGTATAATAAATTGCTACAAATGTTGACATGTATGCACTATATATACAATCTGGTAGCCGTATTTCTTATAGGCTCAGTCACTGCAAAATAACGGTCAGACCTGTTCAGAATATTAAAAAGGAGGAGCTTTGTTTAATATATGGTAATTATAACACTGATAAATATTTCGTGAAACACGACTCTGATTGGTTGTAAAACAGAAATCATTGAAACGTGATTGGTCATTGACTCCCATTTGGGGCATGAGTTAAATAGTCAACAAAAGTTTAACATATTAAACGAAGCTCCTCCTTTTTAACATTCTGAATAGGTCACATCATTATTTTGCAGTGACTGACTCTCAAAGAAATACGGCTACCAGATTGTATATATAGCGCATGAATGTCAGCAGATAGCGCATGTGGGAGATAATATAAAAATATTTGTAGCAATTGATTATACTATAAAAAAAGAAACCACTGTTTGCACTTTTTTAAACGAATTATTTTCCAGTAAATGACGTTGCAGAAAAATGTAATTGATATATTTACATCATAGAATATCAGAAATTATTTAATACCTATAACGTTGGTTATAAATTTCTCTACTAGAGTGCATTCTTACAATATTGCAATCCTTTGGCAATAAATAATATGATCTGGTTGCAGCGATGAACACAAGAAGCAATTGAAGCGTACCAATCATTTCTCATTTGTTTTCAAACATCGCCGTTTACATTAAATATATAAATATTTTAAAATAACTATAGTTAAATATTGATTTGTGAGTAAACAGCATAATTTTATTCGTTAAATAGTCCTAACAAATGCCACTCTTGATTTCAAAATTCTCTAGATAAATTCGAAATCACTCGTGGCATTACTTATGACTATTTAAACTCATGCCCCAAATGGAAGTCAATGACCAATTACATTTCAATGATTTTCGATTTACAACCAATCACAGTCGTGTTTCGCCCAGAATTTACCAACTACAATTTATCATAATAAAGAAAGCGCCTCCTTTTTAACATTCTGAATAAGTCATAGCATTATTTTGCAGTGACTGACTCACTAAGAAATACGGCTACCAGATTGTATATATAGTGCATGAATGTGAACAGAGAGCGCATGCGAGAGATAATATAAAAACATTTGTAACAATTGATTATACCACAAAAAAAAGAAACCACTTTTTGCACTTTCTTAAACGAATTGTTTGCCAGGAAATGACGTTGCAGAAACATATAAGTGACATATTTACATCATAGGACATCAGAAATTAATTAATACCTATAACGTTGGTTATTAATTTCTCCACTATTGTGCATTCTTACAACAGTGAGTTCCTTTGGCAATAAATAATATGACCTGGTTGCAGTGATGAAAAAAAGTAGCAAATGAAGCGTACTAATCGTTTCACATTTGTTTTCAAACATCGCCGTTTACATTAAATATATAAATATTTTAAAATGACTATAGTTAAATAATGGTTTGTGAGTAAACAGCTTAATTTTATTCGTTAAACAGTCGTAACAAATGCCACTCTTGATTTTCAAATTCTCTAGATAAATTGGAAATCACTCGTGGCATTGTTTATGATACATTTTAATGATATAACAAACTATTTTTAATCAATTTTAATTATAACGAACAGTATCTGCGACCAACGTTAATTATAGAACGAATTCAAACCCTCTGGCGGCACTATGGCCCTGGGGTCGACTCAGCCTCTAACTGAAATGAGTACCAGACGCTTGTTCTGGGGTAAAGGCGGCCGTCACGCAGGGCTGACAACCCGGCTGACAAAGTGCCGATTGTCTAGAAAAAGTGGGAGCCTTAACCTCCTACTACCCCAAGGGCCTCCTGAGGCCTGTTGTGGGATCACTTTACCTTTACCTTTAAATGCCACTCTTGATTTCCAAATTCTCTAGATAAATTGGAAATCACTCGTGGCATTGTTTATGATACATTTTAATGATATAACAAACTATGTTTAATCAATTTTAATTATAACGAACAGTATCTGCGACCAATGTTAATTATAGAACGAATTTTTAAAATATATCGAATTATTTCTGACCAATTGTCTCAGAGGAAGCCCTGACATCGAGTTCATTACTCATTCGGGGAGGCCCTCCATCTCCTTTTGTGGTCAAAATAATATGTGTTAGGAAGACCGAAGATCAGATGGGAGGATGACACAATGAACGATCTATGGAAAATGAAGGTGACTAATTTGAATATGGCAAGAGACAGAATGACATGGAGGAAGTTTGTTGAGAAGGCCAAAACTTTCTCTTTTGAAGTTGTCGTGCCTTAAGATGATGATGATGATGATGATGAGATCCATAGTTTAAAATCCCTCTCCCAACATGTCGTGTCGCTGTAAGGCCCGGATGAAGTGAGGTTTCCAAAATTACTTACAAAGCTAGACAAACCAAGGTAAAGAGAGCGAGAGAATCGTTGGGGAGAGACGATAAAGAAAACCTGGAACCTGAGGCGAGCATGTGACTTCTATACTAATTCCGAGCTAAGTTCGTCGTACTGTAAATAAATTTGTATAAAATTTTACTCCGTCTATTGGGGAACTACTTTCAACCGTCATATGACTGAATTGTGTACGATAGAAACATTGCTTTTAGCCAACATCGTATTTTACGGAATACGACTGGATACAAGATAAGATGGCACCAACAAATTATACGTCTGCCTACCTAATCAGACGTTTACGCTTTTTCCATGACGTCGATAGTATAGGTTACTGGTACAATTTCGTTATGACAGAATTTATTTTCCATGTTGACTCACCTTTGAATTCTGCTGACTATTTAACTCATGCCACAAATTTGAGTCATTGACCAATCACATTTCAATGATTTTTTATTTACAACCAATCACAGTCGTGTTTCGCCTAAAGTTTATCATAATAAAGGAAGCACCTCCTTTTTAACATTCTGAATACGTCATAGCATTATTTTGCAGTGACTGACTCTCTAAGAAATCGGCTACCGGATTGTATATATAGTGCATGAATGTCAACAGAAAGCGCATACTAGAGATAATATAAAAATATTTGTAACAATTGATTATACCACAAAAAAACACTATTTGCACTTTCTTAAACGAATTATTTTCCAGGAAATGACGCAGAAAAATATAATTGACATATTTACATCATAGGACATCAGAAATTAGTTAATACCTATGACGTTGGTTATAAATTTCTCCACTAGGGTGCATTCTTACAACATTGCGATCTTTTGGCAATAAATAATATTATGATCTGGTTGCAGTGATCGAACAAAAGAAGCAAATGAAGCGTACCAATCGTTTCTCATTTGTTTTCGAACATCGCCATTTACATTAATTATATACATATTTAAAAATAATAGTTATTTTAAAATATTTTTACATTTAATGTAAACGGCTATGTATTATTTTAAAATATGTATATATTTAACGTAAATGGCGATGTTTGAAAACAAATGAGCAACGATTGGTACGCTTCATTTACTTCTTTTGTTCTTCACTGCAACCAGACCATATTCCCTATTTATTCCAAAGGATCGCAATATTGTAAGAACCCACCCTAATGGAGAAATTTATAACCAACATTATAGGTATTAATTAATTTCTGATGTCATATGATGTAAATATGTCAATTATATTTTTCTGCAACGTCTTTACTGAAATATAATTCCTTTAAGAAAGTGCAAACGGTGGTTTATTTTTTTTGTGGTATAATCAATTGCTACAAATCTTTTTATATTATCTCCCGTATGTGCAATTTGCTGACATACAATCTGGAAGCCGTATTTCTTAGAGGGTCAGTCACTGCAAAATAATGCTATGACCTATTCAGAATGTTAGAATGGAGGAGCATTCTTTAACATGATAGACTTCAGTTAATAAATTCGAGGTGAAACACGACTGATTGGTTGTAAATAAAAAATCATTGAAATGTGATTGGTTATTGACTCCCATTTGGGACATGAGTTAAAGTCAAAATAATTTATTTTCAGCTTTTTAAGTGTTTTTCTTTCCAAAGTTTTAAAAATGCTACAGAAATATTGTCATTTTGAAACAATTGAATTTCCAACGTATTCTGCATTGCGCATGCATAAGAAGAAAAGAATGCTTTATTTACATTACAGTTATATATTTTAAGGTTCTCCCATATAACTTAATAGACATGTGCTAGATAATTTTAGGTAAAGTGATTCCACTACCGGCCATAGGAGATCATTGGGGTAGTAGGAGGTTAAGTCGCCTACTTTTTTCTAGACAATCGGCATTTAATGTCAGTCGAGTTGTGTGATGGCCGCCTTTACCTCCAAAACAAGCATCTGGTACTCATTTCAGTTAGAGGTTGACTCGATCCCAGAGTCATCCAGAGTCATGGTGCCACCAGAAGGTTTGGATGTGTTAAGAATCCTGATCCTCCGTGACTCGAACCCTCGACCTTCTGGTTTGTAACGTATTACCTCAACCAGCTACGCTACGGCGTGCCCCCATATATTTTACTGCAGTGAAACCTGTCTTAGCCGGAACCTTTATAAGAAGGAAACCTGTAGAGATGAAAAAAAAATCTCCAGAACGGTATGATTTTATATGTAAAATCGTCCTATATAAGTCGGAAACCTTCATAACGCGGAAACGGAATGGTTTTTAAAGTACCAATAGTTAAGTTGTACTTCAGTAAGAAGGAAAATTATTCTTAAGCACGTTCTAATTACAGTATTCATGACCACACGTGAACATTCTGCATATGACGCTACTGCATTATATCGTTTTACCTTCTTGTGTTGCCATTGTATTGCGGGGATATCCTTGCTTATGTGTGACAGCGGGGAATCCCTCGCCTTCCCTTGCCTGCTGACGTAACCTGCGAGGGATTTGGGAAACTCTTTAGTCTTCCTGTAAGTTGAGTTATTCTCGTTTTTGTGTAATAGAGTTGTTTTGTATTGCCGTGCAAACCTTGCTGTGTTACATACACTATTTTGTCTGTATTTCAGTTCAACACGTTATGTCTTTAAAGCGTGCATGTAAAACCCTTACACTGCGTGAGAAAATTCAAGCTTGTAATTTGGGAACCTTTTACTTTTTATAAGAAAAAAACTGCCAAGACGGAAATATATTTAAGGAACCGTCATGTTTCTTCATAGACAGGTTTTACTGCAGCATGGGTTTTTTTTTTTCCGAGTGTTAAGAGACTTAACTACTCGTACATTTTATACACGCTTAAATGTAAACACATCATTCGACCAATGAAAATGCAGTCATACATCTGGTTTGTTTACATTACAAGTGGTGTTTAGCTCGGATTATGTTTAGTCGACGAGGATTGACAGCAGAAGAGAGAGTTTCTTTCAAAGGAGGTAAATGAAATGTATTGAATGAGTGAACTTAAAATGTAGGATTGAATCGTTAGATTCAGTACTGAATAGAAATAACATTCTACAAGAATAATGAATATTATCCCTCCGGCAAAACCAGTTCCTAGGTTGTGCAATGTTGCTTACACAACATGCAATGTCATCGCAAAATGTAATTCAGTTGTCGATAAGATTTCGTATTCAATGACAATCTAAAATTAAACGTCCAGTACCCACCAAGTTCACGCCATTATCTCTCGCTTAATACATTACCTTCCATCCATAGTAGTTATGCCCGAAGGCAGGTCCTTCACTGCAATCATAGCATTTTCATGATATGCTTGCAGCTTTACTAGGGAATTTAAGTTGTAGTACCTTCCCGTTGATTTCTACACCGGTGAAGGACGATGATATGATGATGATAATTATAAGGATCCATCCATAGTAATTCTGCCCAAAGGCAGGCCCTTCACTGCATTCATAGCATTTTCATGCTATGATTGCAGCTTTACTAGGGATTGTGTAGGTGTGGTAGCTTCCCGTTGCTTTCCACACCGGTGAAGGATGATGAATGATGATGATGATTAATGATCATGGCCATATGATTTCGGGGGACGTTTGGGCCTTTCAAAAGTTTCCCTGGCATTTGTCTTACAGGTGAGGAAAAACCCCGATAAAAACTTCACCTAGAAAAACTGCCCCGACCTGGGATCGAACCCGAGCCCGCTACCTCGAGACCACAACGGTGGACATTATAAGGATGATGGCCATAAGATTTCGGGGACCGTTTGGGCCTTAAAGTTTCCTGACATGTCTTACAGGTGAGGAAAAACCCCGATAAGAACCTCACCCAGAAAAACTGCCCGCTGCGTGACCAGGCAGCACGCTACCTCGAGACCACACGCGTTTGACTACATTACCTTACCATAAAGAATCTCGTATACTTGTCCACTTCCCGCAAATGGAATTCCCTGCAGCAGGAAATAAGAGGCTACCGCAAGTTAGAATCATTTTAAAAGAAATCTACACAAATTTGCTTTAACTTCACTTTAGCTTTCATCTGAGGTTTATCTACAGAGTGATTCACAATAAGTATTACAGACTTCAAGTGGTTGTAGAGGGGACTTAGTAGAAAAAGTTTTGATAAGGAACTCATGTCCGGAAACATATAATTTTGATGTAAAATAAGTTTGAAAATCTGAACACAATGGGCTGATATCGCTTGTTCAAATCGGAATCGCATGGGACCAATTTTTTTTTCCACATTCGACAAAATTCCATATTATTAAAAAACAAAAGATTATGAACCAATCTTAGATTATAGAGTACCATATATGTCTTTTTTCATTAATTATATTTTCTTTGCGATTTAAAATCGCAAACTTGGTTTTTTTCCACGTTTAAATTTAGTCATTATTTCGCTTACTAAGAATTTGTTTTTCTTTATTTTCAATCATTTTCACTTTTTCGTTTAATGACAATGATACATACGATTGTGCCATCTTTATTCCGGAAATTCAGAACGCTACCTGTGAAAGATACGTACACAATCGGTCACAGATCTTAAACTAATTTAAGATTTTACAGTGCACTGGTTACTTACAAGACAGATGTCACACGCCAAGTATTTGTTAAACAAACCTATATTTCGCATAACGACTTTGCAGTGAGGTCGAACGAAAATTTCAGATACAGGTAGAAAATATACTTCCCCCGGCAACAGAAATCATCCCTTATTGTTATTTCATCTAACAGGAATTCAATGAAGTGCAAACTAATTTATTTCTCTCTACCTTCCGCCTTATAAACATTTTTTCATGATTTATGTAGAAATATTCTTCCGTTTCCGCGTTGGACAGATTCCGCTTTATACAAAATAAATACACGTAATATTACTATTATTTCGCCGGGACCATTACATTTGGTTCACATTGGACACATTTCCGCATTATTCACGTTCCGGATTAAACAAGTACATCTATCTATCTTCGGGTTTTTACACCTGCTGCCGTCTTTCCGTGCCAAACCTCCAAAGCCTACGGTCTTGGGCATCTTCGATGCTTAGCCCTCTAGCTTGCATTACTGTCTTCATGTTTTTCCTTCCATGTTAAACTTGGTCTCCCTCTTTTCTTCTTTCTGTTCGGATGCCATTCATATAGTTGCTTCGGCCATCGCTCATCTTCCATTCTTAAGACATGTCCTAACCACTTTAATTCCTTCTCCTCAATTCTTTCAATTATGCTTTCTTCTGCTTCCATTATATTTCTAATTTCCTTATTTGTGACATGTTCTAATTTAGACTTTCTGGCACTTCTGCGTAAATAATCCATTTCTAGAGATGTTAGTCTATTCTTGTAGTACTTATTGATTGTCCATACCTCACTTCCATACATTGCAACAGATTCCACCAATGTTTTACCAATATATTTTTTTGTGTCTTTCCAAATATGCTTATCCCACCATATGGAATTTAAATATGCATAGTACATAAATTTTGAAAAAGTACCGCTAACGTTGCCGCTCCACCCCTCCTTAACAAACAAATGCCGTTATTATGAGTTTGGCAACGTCTACCCTTTGTAGGTAGGGGGACACTGGTATAGCCAATAAGGTCTATAGTAACTTCCAGGGTTGAATTAGAGTAAAAGTATGTGGTAAGGGTGAGTAGAATTAAACATAGGCTCAATTCTGGAAATGCATGCTATTATGCATTGCAGAGACTTTGATGTCCCAACTCCTTTCAAAAAACGTTAAACTGAAAATATATAAAAACTATTATTCTACCAGTTATATTATATGGGTGCGAAACATTGACTCTTACTTTTAGGGAGGAAAGGAGATTACAAGTATTTGAGAATAAAGTACTTAGGAAAATTTTTGGACCAAAGAGAGATGAACAGACAGGTGAATGGAGAAGACTACATAACAATGAACTACATGGTTTTTATAGGAAGCCAGATATAATAAGAACTGTTAAGTCTCGTAGACTGCGATGGGCAGGACATGTTGCACGTATGGGGAGTGAAAGACTTCCATGGAGGCTTCTTGTAGGAAAGCCAGAAGGAAAACGCCCAGTTGGTAGACCAAGAATGAGGTGGGAGAATAACATTAACTATGATTTGAGGGAAGTAGATTATACAGGGAATGATTGGAAAGCATTAGCTCAGGATAGGGATATATGGAGAGGTTATGTCCGCGCGGCCATGAACCTACGGGTTCGATAGTGCCAGTGAGTAAGTAAGTAAGTAAGGGTGAGTAGGGATTGGATGTAGTACAGTAGACCCTTGTCTTAGATTGTAGTGAAAGTGTTAATTTTCCATTAGTAGTGTATAGTCAGTTGTTAGTGACAATGCCAAGAGTGAAAGTTAGATCTTATATTGACAGTATACAAACATTTAAGTCTGACAGACAGTAGCTAGAAATCAATGCTGATATAATTTTTCTGTACGTCACATTATCCAGAAACCCGTAGGCATACAAAATCCGACAATCTTTCATTAACTCTCCTATTTCAAGTAGGTCTTACTTACTTACTTACTCACTGGCACTATCGAACCCGTAGGTTCATGGCCGCGCGGACATACGCTCTCCATACATCCCTATCCTGAGCTAATACTTTCCAATCATTCCCTGTATAATCTACTTCCCTCAAATCATAGTTAATATTATTCTCCCACCTCATTCTTGGTCTACCAACTGGGCGTTTTCCTTCTGGCTTTCCTACAAGAACCTTTCATGCAAGCCTTTCATTCCCCATACGTGCAACATGTCCTGCCCATCGCAGTCTACGAGAGTTAATTGTTATTATATCTGGCTTCCTATAAAGACCATGTAGTTCATTGTTATGTAGTCTTCTCCATTCTCCTGTCTGTTCATCTCTCTTTGGTCCAAAAATTTTCCTAAGTACTTTAGTCTCAAATACTTGTAATCTCCTTTCCTCCCTTAAAGTAAGAGTCCATGTTTCGCAATCCATATAATATAACTGGTAGAATAATAGTTTTATATATTTTCAGTTTAACGTTTTTTGAAAGGAGTTGAGATATCAAGAGTCTCTGCAATGCATAATAGCACGTATTTCCAGAATTGAGCCTATGTTTAATTTCTTTGTGCATCTCATTCCTATTTGTGATTATTGTTCCTAGGTATTTGAATTCAGCCACTTCATCAAAATTTCCCTCATTTGTCATTAGCTGTCCATTTCCATTATATAATGAATTCCTACATGTGACCATATATTTAGTTTTATTGCTATTTACTTCCAGTCCTAATTTCTTAGTGTTACTCAATAGTGTGTGTGTGTGTTGTCCTTTAGTATCTCCTCGCTATCGGCCAATAATACTACATCATCAGCATAAACTAACAGCTTATTAATAAGTAGGTCTACCACTATATTTTGCCACTGATTACACTGGTCAACATAATTTTTGCCTCATGAGTACCAATAGTTGTAATTAATGCAGTTTTTGTATCGTGTTTTCAAATATGTATTCGGAATTTCTCCATCGCCCATAGTTTTTTTATTTCAATTTCAATTAATGGATTTAAATCATTATTTTAATAAACGTTTTTTCGTCCATTTGCCCATTGTAAAATAAAACCAAATGAGCTAACTCAACTGATGGAAAAGAGACATCAAGGCAAATGAAATCCTAATATGCTGGCCGATTATTGTTGGACCATCAAGAGGGATGCTCCATAGGCGAAATATAGCAGAGAATCGTCATTTCCTACTTTCTACGTGACTCCGAATGTTCGAATATTGTGTAGTTACGAATGTAGAAAATATTAAAGTGTTTGAAATTATAAATGCCTGTCTCTCGGAAACCTTGCGTGATGGAGAAAAACCGATATCATATTTGAATTCAGGAGAAAATATACTATCAGAATCACATATTTTTCTTTCTGAGACAAAAAAAAAAGTTTATTTTTTGTTGCTCAGTGTTATACCACTTGCCCAGGTAATCGCTTGTACCAACGGTGGAAGGAGACACTTTCCCCATCTTCACCACTAGCGCCTTCGCTTCCCCACACCACCGACTCACACGGGTCGCAGGGCATCACCTTTGACTTTGACAAAACTGTATGTATTACATTGTATTTGTGTGTTACTGTTGACAATGGTGAACTACATGTTTGTGCAATACGCTGAAATGGTGTTATTGTAAGACGAAGCTCGGTGCAATGGGAAGGCCGCTCGTCTGGACCAACAATATGGGCAATAGTGGATATGTCGTGATTGCCCAATTGCTTGGCCTGCACGTTCTCCCGCCTTGATCCCGGTTACTAATGTTACATTATATGGATGCGAAACATAGAGTCTTACTTTAACCAAATTAATGTATAATGTAATATTGTATTGTTATATTGTATGGTGTCCACCGCTGTGGTCTCGAGGTAGCGTGCTGCCTTGTCACGCAGCGGGCCCGGGTTCGATCCCCGGTCGGGGCAGTTTTTCTGGATGAGGTTTTTATCGGGGTTTTTCCTCACCTGTAAGACAAATGTCAGGAAAACTTTAAGGCCCAAACGGTCCCTGAAATCATATGGCCATCATCCTTATCATCATCATCCTTCACCGGTGTGGAAAGCAACGGGAAGCTACCACACCTACACAATCCCCTAGTAAAGCTGCAAGCATAGCATGAAAATGCTATGATTGCAGTGAAGGACCTGCCTTCGGGCAGAATTACTATGGATGGATATTGTATGGTAATAATAAATCTTGGTGTCAGACAAGGATGTCCTTTATCACCTTTTCTATTTAATTTATATATAGACGAAGTTATGTTAAAGTGGCAGATTAATTTAAATAAACATTTTAAAATAAATAATAAACTGCAGGATACAATATTATTTGCCGATGATGAAGAAGTGATTTCCAGTTCAGAAGAAGATCTACAACGAGCTATTTTTAATTTGGAAAAATAAGTGTCAATTACAATTTAAAAATTTGAAAGAATAAAACTAAAATGTTAGCATTTAAAGGACCCTAAGAGCAAAAATAATAATTGATAATAAAGTTTTAGAGCAGGTGAACAGTTTTAAATATCTAGGTTTCAATTTATCATATGTTAAAATTGAAGATATTAATGACAAAATAAATAAATTTAATCCAAATGTGTGGCACTCTTAAAAGAACCCTTAAAAACTAGAAAATAAACAAAAATAAAATTTTATAAAGTAATGGCTGTTCCTGTATTGACAAGAACAAAGATTGGAAGCAGCCGAGATGAGATTTTTAAGAAATATAGCAGGATATACTCTGTTGGATAATAAAAAGAAATGAAGATATAAGAAAGGAACTAAATATTTTCAAACTTACAGACCGAATAATTAAATATAGGAACGACTGAAAAGAACATATTGATAGAATGCCAGAAGGAAGATTTCCAAAATTATTGCTAAATTATAAACCGCACGGAAGGAGAAGTGTTGGGCACCGAAACAGAAGATGGTCTGAACAATTTTAACAATTCTAGCTTTCATGAAACCGGAACGAGCCAAAAGGCTTAATCCCTGGATGATGATGATGATGTATTGTTATCTAATTGTGATGTTACTGTGTTGATTTTACTTTATATTATTACCAAACATTACGTATTTTTTGATACGGTCTGTCAACAGCACGTGCGACCCATATTTGTAAATAACTGTATGTATCTTACTTTAAGGGGCGAGAAAAGATTACGAGTAATTGAGAATAAATATTCAGCAAAATGTTTTGACCAAAGAGGGATGAACAGACAAGAGAAAATAGAAGATTACGTAAAAGTGAGCTATATGACCTTTATAGGAAACCAGATATAATAACAGTTAAGCCTCATGGACTGCGATGTTCAGGACACGTGACATGAACAGGGAATGAAAGAGGGGCATGGAAGCTTCGTGTAGGGAAACCAGAGGAAAAATTCCCAATTAGTTGACCAAGAATGAGGTGGGAGAAAAACATTAACCATGATTTAAAGGAAGTAGATTATACAGAGAGTCCCGCGCCGTAGCCGAGTGGTTAAGACAAGAAGCCTAGGGCGCAGAACTACGACCTGGTTCGAGTCCCCATGGGGAAGAAATTTTCTCGTGGAATTTCTACCAGTAGGGGATTGGTGCCTACCCAACATTGTAAGGCATTTGTGTACCTACAATAAGCAGGGGCTCCAGTTTTAGAATAACAGCTATAACGGCTGGGGCCCGATATGCTGACCATGTCACCCCTACACTGGCTGGATGAAACCTCTACCTCTATGATTAATAATAATAATAATAATAATAATAATAATAATAATAATAATAATAATAATAATAATAATAATGCTTTATTTTAGTTGGCAGAGTTAAGGCCATAAGGCCTTCTCTTCCACTCAACCAGCTAATAGTAGAATTATACAAAAATGACATACATATTACAATTTTAAGATATTATTAAAATACAGACTAAACAAAATACAATGATGATGTGATCTAATACTAGCTAATACTAACAAAAACATAGAATATGATAAAATTAAAATGATATAAAATAAAGTAAGTAGCTTCCTAGATGATTATTAATTGAATGCTCTCTATAGTTGTTATGCAGTTAATGATTTCATTGTGGAACTTATGATATCAGTTAATTTGTATTTAAATAATGATAGCGATTGACAGTTCCTGACATGACTGGGAAGTGAGTTCCATGCTCTAGTCATAGATATTGCGTAAGATTCAGAGTATAGACATGTCCTGTGCTGTGGTATCAAAAGTAGAGAAGAGTCTTGTGATCTTGTTCCTCAATTGTGATGAGCCGATACATTTTGAAAACGTGTTGTTAAATAACCTGGTAAATCTGTGTGCAGAATTTGGAATAGTAAGGTATGTGAATGTAAAGTTCTTCTGTCATTTAGGCGTAGTCATGATACAGCCTGAAATGAAGGATACACGTGATCATAATGACGGAGATTGAATATAAATCGAATGCACGCATTATGAGCACGTTGTAATCTGCCAGATAGATCAGTTGTCAGATTAACACATGTGGATGTGAAGCCAGCAACCGGCTGGTAGGCTAAGGGCTTTCTAGGCCAGTTGAGACATGGAGTTAAGAGGGTTAAAATTATACAGAGGTGATATAAAACCATTAGTTAAGGATAAGTATGAAGAGCTTATGTCCGCGAAACCATGATCCTACGAATTCGATTGTGCCAGTGAGTTATATATAAATGCGCGCGTGTGTGTGTGTGTGTGTGTGTGTGTGTGTGTGTGTGTGTTTAACACTCTGACGCCCTTTCATTTTATAACCAAACTCGACACACAGCAATCAATTAAAAAAATAAGGTAGAGTTCGTTCATTAACTAGATCGGACCAGTTAGGAGTAAGAGTTAATCTAAAACGAAAATTAAAAAATAGCTCTAGAAGTCTCAATGTTCTATTTTCATCAACGAAACTCGGTATATGCATTTCGAATAAAACGAGGAAGATGTTTTCGAGAAATTACCGAAATCCATCTATTAAAAGTGGGGATTTACCTAAAACCCGAAATAATAAAGTTGCTCTAGCAGCTATCATATATGTTTGTCTCATTGCATTATCTCTGTTAAACCATACAATATAATTAACCCTTAAATTGGCAACGTATCCTATAAGATACATTGGTTTAATATAATATATTAATAAAGCAATAGAAATATGAATCAGTAGGAATTACACTGAGCAGTAAAAATAAACTTGTTTTTTTTGTCTCAAAAAGAAAAATATGTGATTCTGATAGTATTTTTTCTCCTGAATTCAAATATGATATCGGATTTTCTGCATCACGCAAGGTTTCCGAGAGACAGGCATTTTATAATTTCAAACACTTTAATACTTTCTATATTCGTAACTACACAATATTCGAACATTCAGACCAACCTAGAAAGTAAAAAATGACTGTTTTCAGCTATATTTCGTCTGTGGAGCATCCCTCTGATTGGTGCAACAATAATCGGCCAGCATATTAGGATTCCATTTGCCTTGATATATATTTTCCATATCTGAAGTCTCCTGATGAAAGTGTTCCCCGTTTTATTTTACAATGGGCAAATGAACGAAAGAAGTTTATTAAAAAATAATTATTTAAATCCATTAATTGAATTTGAAATAAAAAAAACTGTGGGAGATGGAGAAATTCCGAATACATATTTGAAAACACGATAAAAAAAACTGCATTAAGTACAGCCATTCGTACTCATGAGACAAAAAATCATGTTGACCAGTGTTATTTAAAATATGTCAAGTTATACAACAATTAATGACCTATGAAGCAGAAAAGTGGACTATAAATTCCAAATAAAATCAAAATTGCAATCCAGAAATGGATTTTTAAGAAGATATGCACAATGCTCTAAATTAGAAAAGATCAGAAACAGTATTTTCCGAGAAAAAAATAACTTTAATGAAACAATTATGCAATTTATGGGAAATAAACAATTACACGTGAAGAGGAAGAATGAAGATAGATTGCTAGGTTAGGAGTTTGGAGTTAGTTTCCAAATTGGAAGAAAATTAGAGGGAGACCAAATAAGACGTAGATAGAGATAATTATGGATTTGATTAAGGATAGGTGACTGCAGGATGGTGATTGGAAGGATAGAGATGAATGAAGGAATAGAATATTGGGCACGGAAGATGTTGTATACATTTCAAACCTGATGAATAATACTAATTATACAAGAACATGCAATAGGTAATAACTAGGGCTGAAAAAAAGTATAGGTTATAGGCTAGGCTGCATCGTACCTAGATCGCTGTGTTTACAAACTGCACGTTAACACGCGCTACTAGGGACTGACTACTAGTACAGTCCGCTTAGTGTAAGAATGGACTCATCTTTGCACAATTTATGTTTCAGCATTCTGATACAACCACACGTCACGGAAACAGGTCTATTACTGAGGAGAGTCGAACATACACACTTTCCGCTCCGAGCAGGCAGTGGAGACGCTCGACAAAGACGCGCATTTTGTAAACAATGTGTATAGAAATTACATAGTGGGGTGCTTTTTATGGTTTTTACGTTTTCTTCTTAGAGACTTTACTTTTACCAATATCTGTTTATTATCAAATGTATTAATTGATATAGAGCACCCCACGCTCTTGATGGTAAAATTATTTTTTGTAGATAACTCTAGTTTTATTCTAGATGTGTTGGAGATGATTTTTTTGTTGTTGACCACTTTAATTTTATCCCAAGCGTGTTGGAAATTAAAATTATTTTTCATTTTTAGTTCGGTTTTCTAATAAAGTGTGTTGTTTTAGTTTTTTAACTATTGTTTATTTTTTATTTTTTAGTTTGGTTTTCTAATAAAGCGTGTTGTTTTAGTTTTTTTAACTATTATTTGTTTTATTGTTTAGTTTGGTTTTCTAATAAAGCGTGTTTTAGTTTTTTAACTATTATTTATTTTCTATTTTTTACTTTGGTTTTCTAATAAAGCGCGTTGTTTTAGTTTTTTTAAACTATTATTTATTATTATATTTATTTCCCTTGTTTAGAGTGTTAGAGACCGAAATACATTTTCTTACGCGCTTAAAGGTATAAGCATTATTCGAATAATGAAAATGCAGGAAAACATATGCTTTGTTTACATTACAACTGGAACTTAGCTCTGAAAATAGATCCAGAAGAAGATCACGAAGAACATAGGATGATAGCATATAGGAACTTCTATATAACCTGAAAATGATATGGGGAAAAGGCTAAAATGACGTCCTTAAATATACATTATTGGAATTGTCTTCATAATACATCGATGTCTACCAATTTAAGAGAATTGGACTAAATACATCTAACCTTGTACAGGGTTAATATCACCAACAAATTGTCTTATTTACTATCTCTGAAGTTAAATTCTCAAGCTCTAACTAGGCACTTTTCACCGATTGCAATTTATTTGCGTCTACCGCTGTCGTCTCGGGGTAATCTCATTCCCTCTTAAGAAGTGAGCCCAGCTTCGATCCCCGATAGGGACAATATTCCACGGTGAAGTTTTTTTTCCGCTGTTTTTTTTTCCAACCTATAAGGCAAATGTCAGAAAACTTTAAGGCCCAAATAGTCCTCGAGCACCAATTGGGCATATATCACCATTTTATATATTCTATGTTTAATATTTTTTTTTAGATATATGCAAGAGCACCTGTATTTATAATAGCAAGTGTATCCACAGTTAAGACAATGTTTAATTTATTTTTGCATCTCATTCGTCAATAAGTTTAAAATTAATTACGAAACACCGTTCAGGTCACTATGTAAAAGTTAAAGACACAAAATTGTTACCCGAGATCTCAGTCGTCCTCAAATATATAAAGTGTTGCACCATCACACAAACAGAAGATGGAACGTATGTCCCGAAAGGCCTCCTGTATATTTTACAGCATTTTATATAGTAGAGGACGATTGGAATCTCAGGTATCAATTTTATGATTTTAAATCTCATTCGTGTTGTAACAACACTGTTCCTGGGCATTTGAATTCTGCCATTTCTACAACATTTCCTTCATTTATAAATGTCAATTTCCATTTAATAATGCATTTCTATTTATACGTGTCATAATACATTTTATTATTATTTATTATTATTATTATTATTATTATTATTATTATTATTATTTATTATTATTATTATTATTATTATTATCGTAAACTTCGATGGGCAGGACATGTGGCACGAATGGGGAATGAAAGAGGTGCAATGTAGCATCTTGTAGGAAAAGAGAGGAAAAACGCTCAGTTGGTAGACCAAGAATGAGATGGGAGAATAATATTTACCATGATTTCAGGAAAATAGATTATACAGGAGATGACTGGAAAACATTAGCTCGGAATAGGGATGTGTGAAGTGCTTATGTCCGCGCGGCGTGAACCTACGGGTTTGATAGTGCCAGTGAGTTATTATTATTATTATTGTTATTATTATATTATTATTATTGTTATTAAGTTTTGTTCGGAATATTTCTATTACACAGCACCGAATTTAACATTCCAATTGTTTTCTTTCCATGTCTTATTCTTTTCTATTTTTCACATTCGGTTTTTTAGCATACCGGTAGTTAATTTTTTCCATAAGACGAGAGCTGGTACATCGTTATAACCCCGAACCTGGAGGATGTGAAGAGGGTGTCAGATGACAGGATACCTATGACGATACTATATTTTGAAGAGGGCAACAGAAGAAAAAGGAGATCAAAATAACAGTGGGTTCAAGAGTTCATAGGAGTATGGTGTCGAGAGGATTAACAGAGAGTGATGCAGAGAATTGACCTGTATTAAGGAGTAAAATTTACAATTAGTTGTAGGAAAACTACTGAATTTAAAGACATTCCTAATAAAAATTATTAATAAATTGCAAATAACTATATGCAACTTCCCGTCCATAAAGTTTAAACACATCAGTTCACTAAGGAAAAAACACCAATTTAAACTAAATGCACAGACTTGCATACGGTTCAGAATTTTCTACATGAATATTTAAATATTATTATTATTATTATTATTATTATTATTATTATTATTATTATATTATTACTAAATTGCGGAATATTCTACTTGAGTAAATAAATGTTTTATTTTTATTATTATTAAATCACAGAATATATTACTTGAGTACTTAAATGTTTTGCTTATTACACTGAGCAACAAAAAATAAACTTTTATTTTGTCTCAGAAAGAAAAATATGTGATCCTGATAGTATTTTTTCTCCTGAATTCAAATATGATACCGGTTTTTCTCCATCACGCAAGGTTTCCGAGAGACAGGAAATCATAATTTCAAACATTTTAATATTTTCTACATTCGTAACTACACAATAATCGAACATTCTGACTCGCCTAGAAAGCAAGAAATGACGATTTTCTGCTATATTTCGCCTGTGGAGCATCCCTCTTGATGGTCCAACAATAATCGGCCAGCATATTAGGATTCCATTTGCCTTGATATCTCTTTTCCATAGCTGAAATCTCCTGAGTTAGCTCATTTGTTTTTATTTTACAATGGACGAAAAAACGTGTATTAAAAAATAATTATTTAAATTCATTAATTGAAATTGAAATAAAAAATTGTGGGTGATGGAGAAATTCCGAATACCTATTTGAAAACACGATAAAAAAACTGCATTAAGTACAACTATTGGTACTCATGAGACAAAAATCATTTTGACCAATGTTGTTGTTGTTATTATTATTATTATTATTATTATTATTATTATTATTATTATTATTATTATTATTAGTATGGGTCAAACATATCTTCAAAGAAACAAAAAAAAACTATTTTTAATACAATAACCAGAAGCATTATTATTACCTATGGAACTGATGTGTGGGCTTTAAATGCACAAATGAAAAAAAAATTGCTCGCCACTGAAATGGACTACTGGAGACGTGCTGCAAGAATATCCAGGAAGGATAAAATCAGAAATTCATATATAAAAGAAAAAATGCAGGTACAATATTCAATATTAGATTTTATAAAGAAGAAACAATTAAATTGGTATGGACACATTAGAAGAATGGAAGAAGGATGACTACCTAAGATAGTCATGGATTGGGAACCACAGGGAAGGAAAAAGAAGGGTAGACCATCTATTACGTGGATTCAGGGAATCAATGAAGCTAAGAGGGAATGGATAGAAGAAGATATATGGATGAACAGACAGGAATGGAAAAATGTGTTGAAACAAGTGTGTAGTTAAGTGTGAACATGGGTACCGGAAAAATGTATATTCATTGTAAAAGCCGGAATAAAAAAATATTATTATTATTATTATTATTAAATTACGGAATATTTTACTTGAGTAATTAAATGTTTGATTTATTATTATCACTAGTATTATTGTTGTTATTAGTCTATTATTATTATTATTAAATTGCGGTATATTCTACTTGAATATTTAAAATGTTTATTATTATTAAAATGCATATAGCAGTATGCAACTTTCCATCTACAAGGTTGAAATAAATAAGTTCAGTAAAATGAGTCAAATTTTATTAGAATAAAAAGCAACACACCGTTTGAATTTAACTACTTGCGTGTATAAGTATATAATCCCTAGTTTTACATTTACAGAAAGCAGAGGTTATGTAGGTAACTTGGCGATACGAAAACAAGTTGTACTCACCGTTTCACCCAGCTATAAGCATTACCTGTCGAATATTCAGGGTCAGTGACGAACCGATTATGCCGTTACATAAACACACATTCCGCTGATGTGCTTCTTTTTTAGTGGCAAAATTTATATCCTCCTACTAAGAAAAAGTAACCAATCCAGCTTTGCCCCTTCTCCCACCATTGCTTTAGTGTAGTGCACTCGACTATAGTGACAATTATGCAGTCATTGTATTCACACGCGCCAACATTCACGTGTATAATCTAGATGCTGATAAGTTCCTCTTCAACAAATATTATCTCTACCAGAATAGTCATAAATCAATTGATAAAACAGAGGCTTTATATATAAATATATCACTGACTCTATTAAACCCTTAGGTTCATGGCCGCGCGGTCATAAACCTCTTCACACACACCTATCCTGAGCAAATGTTTCCCAATCATATATTTAAATTAATATTGGGAAGTAAACATTATGAGGTTATATCATTAATAGTGAGTGGAGAACATATTTTTAACGACTCACCTCATATAATTTCAAATTTCTTTGATACCGGCGGTTTCAGACAATATATTGTCCCTCTTCAGTCTTGAAAAGATATTGTCTGAAATCGCCGGTATCAAAGAAATCTGAAATTATATGAGGTGAGTCGTTAAAAATATGTTCTCCACTCACTATTAATTTTCCAATCATCGCTGTATAACACTGGTCAACATGATTTTTGCCTCATGAATACCAATAGTTGTACTTAATGCAGTTTTTTATCGTGTTTCCAAATATGTATTCGGAAATTCTCCATTACCCACAGTTTTTTTTATTTCAATTTCAATTAATGGATTTAAATAATTATTTTTTAATAAACGTTTTTTCGTCCATTTGTCCATTGTAAAATAAAACCAAATGAGCTAACTCAAATGATTTCAGCTATGGAAAGGGATATCAAGACAAATGGAATACTAATATGCTGGCCGATTATTGTTGGACCATCAAGAAGGATGCCCCACAGGCGAAATATGGCAGAAAATCGTCATTTTACTTTCTAGGTGAGTCCGAATGTTCGAATATTGTGTAGTTACGAATGTAGAAAATATTAAAATGTTTGAAATTATAAATTCCTGTCTCTCGAAAACCTTTCGCGATGGAGAAAAACCGATATCATATTTGGATTCAGGAGAAAAAATACTATCAGGATCACATATTTTTCTTTCTGAAACAAAAAAAAATCTTTTTTGTTGCTCAGTGTAATCAACTTCTCTCAAATCATGGTTAATGTTATTCTCCCTCCTCATTCTTGGTCTACCAACTGGGCGTTTTCCCTATTTCGTTCCCCATTCGAGTCACATGTCCTGCATATATCTTTAGGCTATAAATAAAATTTCAGCCTGCGTATGTTTCTGCTCGCAAAACTCGAATAGTATTCGGTCGATTATTATGAAAATTGTACGGAGAGTGTTTTGTCGCTATTTATTATTCTCTAAAACCATTAGGTGTAGGAGGTCACCTGAATCGAAAATTAAAAAATTCCTCTAGAGATCGCAATTGTCTGTTTCACAACGAAACTCAGTATATGCTATTACAATAAACCGTGGTAAATATTGTCCAAAAATCAGCGAAATCTGGTCATTAGAAGTTGGGGTTTACCTGAAATCCGAAATTAAAAATTTACTCTGGCAACCGCCATTTTTCTCCATTTATCATTTCTTTGGTTAGTCCAAAATGTTTCCAAGAATTACATTTTTGAATGACTAGTATTTTTTCTCTTCCTCTTAATTAAAATCATATATTTAGTATAACTTGAAGAATCGCCATTTTATATATCGTACGTTTATTTTATCATTTTTTTTAATGCAGTTAGCATGACTATTTAACTCATGTCCCAAATAGGAGTCAATGACCAATAATATTTCAATGAATTTTGTTTTACGAGGGTCACTAGATAAGTTTTGAGACACGGGAGTATGGCAACAGAAATGCAATAAACTATATGAAAGCCCAACCCTCGAACGTCAAAACCATAGCAGGTAGAAACCATTCCTTTCATTTGTCCCTGAACAGCACCCTTGTGAAGAAGTCTGGGCGTGGTGAAATCAAACATGTCCTATGGAGCTTGAGAGGGAGTATTTTCTTGCTAAGATTTTGTAAGATTTTAAGTGCGGTTTAAATTAGTCGCACACAAGCATTTGGGAACCTTGCTCCTTCACGTGCAAGTTTTCCGCTGATTTCCTGAATTTAAGAGGGAGAGAACATCCCTAAAAATGAAGGGTGAAGTGGGAGGTCAGCAACAGTGGTTACCGAAGAAAACGTCTCTGCAGTGGAGACTCTGATTACGAAAGATCCGCGACTGGCCTATAAGGACATCGAGGGGGCCCTAGGGGATTAGTTCGCCAAGTGTTTCCATCACCCTGCACCAATACTTAAGAGTGAGGAAAATGTCTTGCCGATAGGTGCCACACCACTTGTCAGAAGGACATAAACACACTAGGGTGGATTTGTGCAGAGAAATGCTGGCGAGATTCAACAACGGGGACTACCGCCGGGTGTCAGACATAGTGACAGGTGAACGAAACTTGGATCTACCAGTTTGACCGTGAAAAAATGCACCAATCATTGGTATGGGTCTTGCCAGATGAGCACCCTCCGACCAAAGTCAAAAGGCCTAGGGGTGTGGGGGAGAAAATGGTGGCCACTTTCTTCTCAACAAGTGGTCATCTGACTACAGTGTACTAGAGGATCAGGGGACAGTTACTACTGAATAGTATACAGAAGTCTGTCTCCCCAAAGTCTTCTCAAAGACTCAGGAGAAGCGGCCAAAGAGTGGGACTGTGGGGAATTCTGCTCCACCATGACGATGCTTCTTTGCACACAGCCAATGCAACAATTAGGTTTCTGGAAAAGACGCCGGTGAAATTAAGGTCTCATTCAGCCTACAGTCTGGACCTAGCTCCGTGCGACTATTTCCAGTTCCCGAACGTGAAGATCTGCATGCGCGGACACCAATTTCCTAGCCTAGAAGATGCTGTTGGAGGAGCTTAGTGCAGTGCCTGACATCAAGTGGCGTGGCTGCTTTCAGAAGTGGTTCCAGAGGATGCAACGGCGCAAAGAATGTGCTGGAGAGTTGTTTGAAAAGACATGATAGATATGGAAACTCTATCATGGCCCATTTTGCACATCTCAAAACTTGTCTAAGATAGTGACGTACATACAACAAATGACAGTCTTGTTTCGCTTCGTTCTTTATCGATTTCTCTTTAACAGTTCCAGTTTTTGTGATAAAGAAACCTCCTACTTTTTAATATTCTGAACAGGTCGGAGCATTATTTTTCAGTGACTGACTCTCCAACAAATACATTGAATATATCAAATAATGAACAGATTCCTTCGAACTACACATTTGATTAATGTGTGTTCAATAATTGTGTTTTTAAACAATGATTTTACTGTAGTCGGCCGCGGTGGACTAGTGGATATGCTCCTTGCCTCTGATCCCGAGGGTCGCGGGTTCGAACCCGGCCGGGGTCGATGGATTTTTTAGGACGGAAAAATCCAAGGAGCAAGTCCTCTGGGAGGGACTTTGAGCCATGTGTCCCGAGTCTGAAGATTTTCAGGCTCGTAAAATCCTTAAGCCTGAATGAAAAGGCCTCTAAGCAAAATTTTCCGAATTTTCCCATCCTATTACTACCTTGGTTTCCTAGATGTCCGTATGAGGCGGAACGCTGACCACGGACCACTCAAAATGACATCTATACGAAAACAAGTGTAACTAAATTAGTATGGTTCAAATTGTTCCCTTTTTGTCTCCTTTTCGTTTACACTGTTCTTCCTTTTTGTTAACTTTATTTCATTCTCACATATAGACACAAGGACAGGACACACACTCAGACCGAAGGTGGAGATTTAAAATCCCCTACCCCGCCGGGAATCGAACCCGAGTCGCCGGAGTCGAAGGTAGGGACTCTACCGATTACGCCACGGCGACGGGCTACTAAATCTCTGTAAAGGGAAAATATGGGCTTACAATTACAATACAACCATTTTACTGAGTTGTTTACTAAAAAAATAAATTAATCACCTGAAATGTTGGTTATAATATACACTGTTGTGAATTCTTACAATATTGCGAAACAATTTGGCAATAAATAATATGATCAAGTTGCAGTGAATAAACATTACCACACATTTCTGATTTGTTTTCAAACATCGCCTTTACATTAAATATATACATATTTTAAAATGCCGGTAACTATATTTAAATAATGATTTTTGAGTAAACAGTTTAATTTTAATCGTTAAATAGCCCTAACAAATGTCACTCTTCATTTCCAAATCCTCTAGATAAATTCACTCTTCACGACTCGTGTCATTACTTATGACAAGAGCCTTTGTAATTCATGAAAGCATCGTTTCTGGAATTCAGCATATTTTTAATTCTCTTCTGTACTTCAACACTTTTTGTACTTATTGTTGCTAGGTATTGGAATTCGGCCGCTTCTTCAAAATATGCTTCGATTCTTATTAAGTGACTAATCAAATTTAATGATGTATGTTAATTACAAATAGGAATAAGATGCACAATTAAATTAACCATAGACTCAATTACGGAAAAGCGTGCTATTATGCATTACATGGACTCTTGTCCCAACTTCTAAAAAAATACATAAAAGTGTTATGTTATATGGTTGTAAAATATGGGTAAGGGAGGAAAGGAGATTACCATTATTTGAGAATAAATTTCATAGAAACATTTTTAGACCAAAGAGGTGTGAACAGACAGGTGAATGGGAAGATTACACAACAGTGAGCTACTTGATCTTTATAAGAAAAAATATATAATAAGAACAGTAGACTGTGGTGGACAGAACATGTTGCACGAATGGGGAATGAAAGAGAAACATGAAAGCTTCTTGTAGGAAAACCAAAAGGAGAGCGCCCAGTTGGTAGACCAAGAAAGAAGTGGGAGTATAACATTAACCATATTTCAGGGAAATAGATTATACAGGAGATGATTAGAAAATATTAGCTGAGGATAGGGATATACAGTGGGGCACGCCGTAGCGTAGTAGTTAAGGCACTGAGCTACAAGCCGGAGGATCGAGGGTTCAAGTCCCGTTGGGGTCAGGATATTTAAACTGACCTAAACCCTCTGGCGGCACTGTGGTCCTGGGGTCGACTCAGCCTTTAACGGAAATGAGTACCAGACGCTTGTTCTTGGGGTAAAGGCGGCCGTCACGCAGGGCTGACAACCCAGCTGATATAAAGTGCCGATTGCCTAGAAATAGTGGGAGCCTTAACCTCCTACCACCCCATGGGCCTCCGGGCCTGTTGTGGGATCACTTTACTTTTTTTAGGGATATATGGAGAGCTTATATCCGTGCGGTCATGAACCTACGGGTTCGATAGTGCCAGTGAGTTAGTTAATGTGTGAACATATATTCAGATTTAGTGATATTAACAAAGGAAACTGTCAAACATTGCATCCCTAAACTTACCCTGAAATTACTTGCAGAGAAGCGTTGTGATGTACTAAGGCCGTGTGCAAAAATTATCTGCATTTATTACCCTATTTTACGGATTATAAGACGCTGTGAACCATAAGGCGCGCCTTAATTTTTAGGCAATTTAAAAAAAATAACATTTTAATCAATTTTATTATTAGATTGCAAAATCAGACTAAAAAAAAAATCTTAGTTTATAAAACTGTTCTGATGCTTAAAATTTCTGAAAATCGTCATCTCAACTTCCTTCTTATTCTTCTGCCTCATCGTCATAGGTGTTCTCTATGGGTGTTCTCTTCATATATAAGATAGTCTTCACTGCCATCGAGAGCGTTACTTACGCTGCACTTCTTGAAATATTTAACAATAATGTCTTCTGTCACTCTAGACCACGACTTTTTTAACCACTGACACACTTGTTTGACTGCATGTCGTTTTAAAGCGCCCTTGGGTGTGATTCATGATGAGTTTCATCCATCATCCATTTGTTCAAGTTCACTGGCATCGTAGACTGCAATGACGCATCATAGGCTAGACAGTGTTCTGGGTTTGTGATGGTGGGGCGGGAGGGATATAGTGTTAACCAGCTTGTGAATCCCCGCAACTCATGTTCATCACATCGTTGTACTGTCTCGGCCTGTTGAATCCAATGTTGCCAGATACGGATAGGTTTCCCGCGGCATCGAATATATGGTCATTTTTAAGACTGGCGGGAATTTTAAATCAAACACTGATCATTTTTATATTAATTTCGAGTGTAAGACGCACCTGAATCTTGGAGGCAATTTTTCGTAGAAAAAGAGTGCGTCTTATAGTTCGTATAACACGGCAATTGGAAGGCAATAAGATCCAACGCCAAATCTCTCATTTAAATTATAGGGTAGTGATACAACACCAGAATTGGTAGATTGGATAACCCTAACTACCTGCCGTCTGCGCCGCGTCCTGTCTCACTTCACTCTGTTCTCATTTATGTAGGGAGACCATCTGCTCCGTACAGTTGGTTGACATTGCTGGATTCTGGCATAGATTTCTGTGTCTTGCGACATATTACTGACTAATCTAACAACTGATATATCTGACAGACTACAGCGTGCTCATAATGCGTGCATTCGATTTATATTCAATCTCCGTCGTTATGACCACGTGTGTCCTTCATTTCAGGCCTTATCATGGCTACGCCTAAATGACAGAAGAACTTTACATTCACATAACTTACTATTCCAAATTCTGCTCACATATTTACCAAGTTATTTAACAACACGTTTTCAAAATTTATCGGTTCATCACAATTTAGGAACAAGATCACAAGACTCTTCTTTACTTTTGATACCATAGCACAGGACATGTCTATACTCTGAATCTTACACAATATCTATGACTAGAGCATGAAACTCACTTCCCAGTCATGTCAGGGACTGTCAATCGCTATCAGTATTTAAATCCAAATTAACTGATATCTTAAGTTCGACACAATGAACCCATTAACTGCATAACAACTATATAGAGTAATCCATTAATAATCATCTAGGAAGCTACTTACTTTATTTTATATCATATTAATTTTATTATATTCTATGTTTTGTTAGTTTAGCTAGTATTAGATCACATCATCATCGTGTTTTGTTTAGTCTGTATTTTAATAATATCTTAAAATTGTAATATGTATGTAATTTTTGTATAATTCTACTATTCGCTTGTTGAGTGGAAGAGAAGGCCTTAACTCTGCCAGCTAAAGTAAAGCATTATTATTATTATTGTTATTATTATTATTACTATTATTATTATTACTATTATTACTATTATTATTATTATTAAAAGAGGCAGACAATTTTTTTGGACACGGCCTTTGTACATCCCAACGCTTCTCTGGGAGAAATTTCAAGGTAGGTTTTGAATGCAATGGTTGACAGTTCCACTTGTTAAAATGGAGAAGTCGAAGAAGAAGTTGTGGAAATTGGCTGAAGTTGTTGAAGGAGAAAAAAACGGACGGATTGGCGAGGAAAACTTGCACTTGCTGCTATTCGTCCACCACAATCCCAGTTGGAGTGACCGAGACGCGAACTCGGGACCCTTAGGCGGAGGGCGAGTGTCTACATATGCACTCGGTGATTTAATTACTTTAACCAAGCTGTGGGAAGGTGTATGTGATGAAATTTCAACCCAGCACTTGCCTTCAATATTGAGGGAGACCAGGAAAAGGCTATTTCAAGGGGTTAGCCAACCGTTTCCGAAATGGCGGGTTTCGAGGTTAGGCCTGTTAATTTTTCCTTAATTTCTGCGACATTACCATAATAATAATAATAATAATAATAATAATAATAATAATAATAATAATAATAATAATAATAATAATAATAATAATAATAATAATAATAATCATAATAATAATATTATTATTATTATTATTATTACTATTATTATTGTTATTATTATTTATTTATTTAAATGCAGTGGCTTTTGAAATTTTTCATTAGCCAATAATGAGTGAGGAAAACAACAATAACAATAACAAACAATAACAGGAAAGATTATAAAATGTTCATCATCTTTTCCCTGGCTTCCCAGTATCTGTCCACGAAACTGCTGGTTGTTAGTGTTGGGCAAGATCGGATGTGATCAGCATCTATATCTTCCATCGTGTTGCAGAGGATACATTGTTGAGTTGGTAGAAGACCGAGGCGATGAAGGTGTTTACCGAGGCAGTCTTGTCCTGTTGCAGTACGGAAGATGCAACGGCAATTCTTCTGGGCCAGTCTGTCAGTGTAGTTTGATTATTATTATTGTTATTATTATTATTATTTTTAATTATCATTATTAATTTAATTATCATTACTATATTATTATTATTAGTAGTAGTAGTATAGAGTAGTAGAAGTAGTAGTAGTAGAAGTAGTTAGTAGTAGCGTAGTAAGTATAGTATTACTACTCACTGGCACTATCGAACCCAGTAGGTTCATGGCCAGCGCAGACATAGCTCTCCATACATCCCTATCCCGAGCCAATGCTTTCCAATAATTCCCTGTATAATCTACTTCCCTCAAATCATAGTTAATGTTATTCTCCCACCTCATTTTTGGTCTACCAACTGGGCGTTTTCCTTCTGGCTTTCCTACAAGAAGCTTCCATGCAAGTCTTTCATTCCCCCATACGTGCAACATGTCCTGCCCATCGCAGTCTACGAGACTAAACTGTTCTTATTATATCTGGCTTCCTATAAAGATCATATAATTCACTAGTATGTGCCTCTCCATTCCACCTGTCTGTTCATCTCTCTGTGGTCCAAAGACTTCGCGCACCAAGGTTACATTATTCTCAAAGACTTTTATAATCTCCTTTCTCCCTATTAAAGTATGAGTCCATGTTTCGACACCCATCTAATATAACTGGTAGAATAATAGTTTTATATATTTTCAGTTTAAACATTATTATTATTATTACTATTATTACTATTATTACTATTATTATTATTACAATTATTACTATTATTACTATTATTACTATTATTACTATTATTACTATATACTATTATTACTATTATTACTATTATTACTATTATTACTATTATTATTATTATTATTATTATTATTATTATTATTATTATTATTAATTATTATTATTAAATTAACCCTGTAATGCCCCCCCTTGTAAAGCTGTTAGTTTATGCTGATGATGTAGTACTACTGGCCGATAGCGAGGAGATACTAAAGGCCAACACGCACACACTATTGAGTAACACTAAGAAATTAGGACTGGAAGTAAATATCATTAAAAACTAAATATAGGTCACCACGTAGAAATACATTAATAATGGAAATGGACAGCTAAATGACAACGAGGGAAATTTTGAGGCATGGTGAATCTGCATTCAAATACCTATGGAACAATAATCAAAATAGGAATGAGATGCACAAAGAAATTAAACATAGGCTCAATCTGGAAATGCATGCTATTATGCATTCCAGAGACTTTTAATGTCCCAACTCCTTTCGAAAAACGTTAAGCTGAAAATATATAAAACTATTATTGTACCAGTTATATTATATGGGTGCGAAACATGCGACTCTTTACTTTAAAGGAGGAAAGGAGAATTACGAGTATTTGAGAATAAAGTTCTTAGGAAAAGTTTTGGGACCAAAGGAGATGAACAGACAGGTGAATGGAGAAGACTACATAACAATGAACTACATGGTCTTTATAGGAAGCCAGATATAATAAGAACAGTTAAGTCCCGTAGACTGCGATGGGCAGGACATGTTGCGCGTATGGGGAATGAAAGACGTGCATGGAAACTTCTTGTAGGAAAGCCAGAAGGAAAACGGGTTCGATAGTGCCAGTGAGTAAGTAAGTAAGTAAGTAAGTAAGTAATGCCCCTTGTTAGATATGTGTAACATCGGGAATTCATCACATCATTTCAACCTTAAATTAATATTAACCGCAAATCCCTGAGTAGGTTTTAACCGATAAGGGTTAAGTTGATTCAAGATTATTAAACCTGTTGCTTGGAATTAAATTGTATACATGTTATACTGTATGTATATTTAAAAGTCAGTGGTTCACCCAACTCACATCGTTGTGGAAGGGTTTCGCGATTCGAAAAAATGTTGGGAACCGCTGCTTTAGTCGGTACCGAGATTTAAACTCTGGACCTCGCTAAAACGAGTCTCTAAGGCTAACCAATTCATACAACTAGCTCGGGTTAGTAGAAAGCTCCATTTACGCGAAATCTCAGTAGAATAAGAAGTGTGCAATCTATTATCGTGAAGTTGCATCTAAGAAAACTAAAATGACTCATACATCATGACTCGAGAAATGCATTTGAGTGGAATCCTGGCTGTTATCCAAGTATTTTATATTGTATGTTATAAAAATAAGCTGTGCTTGAGTAATCTACATTATATAATGGAAATGGACAATTAATGACAAATGAGCGAAATTTTCAAGAACCAATATGTCTAAATGGCACAAAGAGTAGGGTGCATGTAGGCAAACAGTTTTCTGACATCTTTGTAATCCAGAATGGGTTGAAGCAAGGAGATGCACTATCTCCTCTACTATTTAATTTTGTACTAGAGCATGCCATCAACTCTTTAGAGGACGAGGAAGGCCTACAACTCAATGGTATTAATAAGCTGTTAGTTTATGTTCATGATGTAGTACTATTGGCCGAAAGCGAGGAGTGACTAAAGGACAAAACGCACACACTATTGAGTAACACTAAGGAATTAGGACTGGAAGTAAATATCAATAAAACTATATATATATATATATGGTCACACGTAGAAATGCATTATATAATGGAAATGGACAGCTAATGACAAATGAGGGAAATTTTGAGGAAGTGGCTGAATTCAAATAACTAGGAACAATAATCACAAATAGGAATCAGAAGCACAAAGAAATTAAATATAGGCTCAATTCTGGAAATGCGTGCTATTATGCATTGCAGAGACTTTTGATGTCCCAACTCCTTTCAAAAAACGTTAAACTGAAAATATCCATCCATAGTAATTCTGCCCGAAGGCAGGTCCTTCACTGCAATCATAGCATTTTCATGCTATGCTTGCAGCTTTACTATGGAATTGTATAGGTGTGGCAGCTTCTCGTTGCTTTCCACACCGGTGAAGGAGGATGATGATAATGGTAAGGATGATAGTGATAAGGATGATGGCCATATGATTTCCATATGACCGTTTGGGCCTTAAAGTTTTCTTGACATTTGTCTTACAGGTGAGGAAAAACCCCGATAAAAACCTCACCCAGAAAAACTGCCCCGACGGGGATCGAACCCGGGCTGCTGCGTGACAAGGCAGAAAGCTACATCGAGACCACGGCGGTGGACACTGAAAATATATAAAAAACTATTATTCTACCAGTTATATTATATGGGTGCGAAACATGGACTCTTACTTTAAGGGAGGACAGGAGATTACAAGTATATGAGAAAAAAGTACTTAGGAAAATTTTTGGACCAAAAGAAATGAACAGAAACAGACAGGTGAATGGAGAAGACTACATAACAATGAACTACATCGTCTTTATAGGAAGCCAGATATAATAAGACCAGTTAAGTCTCGTAGACTGCGATGGGCAGGACATGTTGCGCGTATGGGGAATGAAAGACGTGCATGGAAGCTTCATGTAGGAAAGCCGGAGGGAAAACGCCCGGTTGGTAGACCAAGAATGAGGTAGGATAACAACATTAACTATGATTTGAGGGAAGTAGATTATACAGGGAATGATTGGAAAGCATTAGCTCAGGATACAGATGTATGGAGAGCTTATGTTCGCGCGGCCATGAACCTACGGGTTCAATAGTGCCAGTGAATAAGTAAGTAAGTAAGTAAGTATGGCTGAATTCAAATACCTAGGGAACAAGAATCACAACTAGAAATGAGATGCACAAACGAATTAAACATAGACTCAATTCAGGAAATGCATTCTATTATTCAATACAGGGGCTCTTCTACCAAATTCTTTCAAAAAACAAACTGTTATTCTCACTATTATATTACATGGTTGCGAAACGTGGTTTAAGGCAGGAGAAATGATTACGAATATTTGAATAAAGTTCTTAGGAAAATTGTTTGGACCAAAGAGACATGCGAATGGAGAAGACTACATAAAAGTGAGCTACGTGACTTTTATAGGAAGCCAGATATAATACGAAAAGTTAAGTCTCGTAGACCGCGTTGAGCAGGACACGTGAACGAATGGGGAACGGAAGACGGGCATTGAAACTTCTTATAGGAAAAACAGACGGGAAAACGCCCAGTTGGTAGACCAAGAATGAAGTGGGATGAAGGATGATGATGGATGAAGGATGATGATGATGATAAGATGAATATGAATGATGATGATTGCGATGGCCACATGATTTCGGGGACCGTTTGGGCCTTAAAGTTTTCCTGACATTTGTCTTACAGGTGAGGAATAGCCCCGATAAAAACTCATCCAGAAAAACTGTCCCGAGCGGGGATCGAACCCGGGCCCGCTGCGTGACAAGGCAGCACGCTACCTCGAGACCACAGCGGTGGACTATATATATCTATATATATATATATTATTATATTGTGCCGGTTCGCTCAGGGTTAGGGTAGAATATGATCACTCAGAGATGTTTATGTTATTCACTTATTATTTCAGTTTATTGGATAATTTTGTGTGTACAATTGTAGGCTTACAGTGTTTTATACTTCACTAACTCGGTGTGGAGTTGATGAATTACTTCCACCCACGTGTTTTAATATCACCTTCGCGAACGGTTACTGAAGAACTTTACTATTGCAGAACGTAGGAGCGTGAGAGAGTGTTTTCACACGCGTCCTCGCCTTATAAGGGCGATGACTCCTCCCCATAAAGTCGCCATTCCCACTCCGAGGGTATATGGTATTCATTATAGCTTAGAGGGGTATGTACCATTCGTTTGGGCTTCTATGTTGGTAATAGACTCGTGTGCACGTTTGTGCTCCTTCCAGTTATTACTATTAATGGTACGTTTTAGTACTTACGAGTCTATTACTTCTTGCCACAATATATATGAATTTTTGTCATTTATAGAACTCTAAACAGCACAATCGATCTTCATGAAAATTTGTACATACAGGTTGTAAAGTCCGGCGAGTCTTTAGCCGCTATCAATTATACTCTAAAACCATTAGGTGTAGGAGTTCACCCGAAACGCAAATTTAAAAATAGCTCTAGCGATCGCAATTTTCGATATTTCACAACGAAACTCAGTATATTCTATTAAAATAAAACGAGGTAGGTATCAACCAAAATTCAGTGAAATCCGATCATTTGAAGTGGGAGTTTATCTGAAATCCAAAAATAAAAATTGACTTAAGTAACCGCCATGTTTGTTTTGGATCGTCGCAATGTATAACATTGTGTATTCAGATTTTCAGACGTGGCGAGTTTTTAGCCGCTATTATTCAGTATAATGATTAGGTGTAGAAGTTAAACTGAAAGGAAAATTTAAAAATCATATTACATTTATTTAGTCGTAGCAGCACACACTGGGAGTTAGCTAGTTTTGTATAAAAGTGTTTTTTATATAATATTTTAAAATAAATAATAATTTTTAAAAATAAAACAACAGGCTTTATTAGAAAACCGAACTAAAAAATGAAAAATAATTTAATTTCCCAACACGTTTAGGATAATATTAAACTGGTCAACAAAAAAATCATCTCCAACACATTTAGAATAAAACTATAGTTATCTACAAAAAAAATAATTTCACCATCAAAAGCGTGGGGTACTCTATATCAATTAATATATTTGATCCATCCATCCATCCATAGTAATTCTGCCCGAAGGCAGATCCTTCACTACAATCATAGCATTTTCATGCTATTCTTGCAGCTTTATTAGGGAATCGTAGGTTGTGGTAGCTTCCCGTTGCTTTCCACACACGGTGATGTATGATGATGATGATGATAATGATAAGGATGGAATAATTGATGGCCATATGATTTCGGGGACCGTTTGGGCCTTAAAGTTTTCCTGACATTTGTCTTACAGGTGAGGAAAACCCTCGATAAAAAAAACCTCACCCAGAAAAACTGCCCCGACCGGGGATCAAAACCGGGCCCGCTGCGTGACAAGGCAGCACGCTACCTCGAGACTACAGCGGTGGACAATATATTTGATAATAAACAGATGTTGGTAAATGTAAAGTCTTTAAAAAGAAAATGTAAAAACCATAAAAAGCACCCCACGCTTTTGATGGTAAAATTATTGATTTTGTAGATAACTCTTAGTTTTATTCTAGATGTGTTGGATATTATTTTTTTGTTGACCACTTTAATTTTATCCCACGCGTGTTGAAAATTAAATGTATTTTTCATTTTTTAGTTCGGTTTTCTAATAAAGCGTGTTGTTTTAGTTTTTTAAAGTATTATTTATTTTTTATTTTTTAGTTTTAATATTTTACAGAATAAGATAAAAATGTAAATACATTTAAATTCGAAACTATTGTAGTATGAGCTAAAATTAATACTCTTCTAAAAACTACTCCGGGCCGGATTTGATCCACCGACCTATGGATTACTGAAATTATATACCACTACAGATTACCGCACTACCATCTGAGCTCTTATAACGATTGACTAAAAAGTTGATAAGTCGGCAACCTATTATACCGGTTCTTATTTTTTTGATTTTCTGATGATTCTGCCAGGATTTTAGAAAACATTTATAAAATTATTGTATTGTCATTGGTCCTTTATATGTATACAAAGTTTCAAGTAGGTTCAACGATTTTTAGTGGGTGAAAATCGTGTTGAAAGATTCCGTTACATAATTACACAGACACTTTTTTTTATTTTCCGATGATTCTGGTCATTATTTTAGAAAAAAAAATTATGAAATTATTGTATTGTCATTGGTCCTTTACAAGTATACAAAGTTTCAAGTCGATCCAATGATTTTAAGTGGGTGAAAATCACGTTGAAAGATTCCGTTACATAGATAGATAGAGGTTATGCTAATATAAAGCGTATAAAAAGGATATAGTTTATTATTTTCTATAACACTTTATTATAGAAACAAATAAAATAATGAATTATTATTTTCATTTGAAAACATTAAGTGTACTACAACATTTAATGCTCACTGTAAGTCTCCGAGCCTAAAATATTCTTAAGTTTCCTAACAAAAATATAAGATCAGAAATTTTTAAGGAAATATGCTAATGGTCGACTTCTATGTACTGACTGTACTTGTTATTCCTCACTGGAACGTAGGGCATCAATAAAGTTGTTTCCATCGCCTTCTATTATTGACCAATCGTTTCACCTCTTTCTACCCATTTGAGCCTCCTCTTCTCCATGTTATTCTGGGTCAACCTCTGCGTCTTTCTCCCTTAGCATTCCAATCACGCACGTCCCTTTCAATAGCCCCATCTGATTTTCTAAGCCTGTGACCAATCCAGTTCCATTTTCTCTTCCTTACTTGCTTCTTAATTTGAAGTTTTGTTAATTTCCGGTTTTTCATTACTTACAACCTCCGACCATTAAATGATTATAAAAGTCATAACTAGATATTCCGTCCGGCTTAATCGTGTGAGACTTTTGTGAAAGATCGTTTTACGTGATGGGTTTCCATATATATTAAAGAGGAACTAAAAGCACAACCACTTCTTCAACAAATAGAACAACACAATAACAATTGAATAGAACATGTGTAAAGAATGACGGAGGAAGGATCGGATACCAAAGATGTACACGTCCTTGGGGCCTGTCGTTTGGAGAATCACTGAGAACATTCAGGAACCACACTATTCGAATATAATGGCAGAAGCCTTGCGAGGTTTGGGTAACAAGTTCATGAGGAGTTCCGGTGTGGCCACTAAGGAGTAAACAGACTGATAGACTATTTATTGCATTTAGACCATCTTCTAGATTTGCGTAGATATTAATCCCACAATTCGTTTTGAGACTCATAGTGGCCAACCTGAAGAAGTTGGACTGTGAAAAGAAAGCCATATATGAGCCACACAATTTTGATATTAGAGAGATAAATACCAGTAGATAGTATAACTGTCACAGGATTGATGATCGGGGCAGAGGTACTATACCAGGATTCTTAGCCAAATTTTGGAATTCCTTAGATTTGGACAGGGTGTATCTTTCTAACATTGCTATCGCCTGCCATTAGAGGATTCAATTTCAATTTCAAGAAACCATATTTACAAAATTTCTACTTTATAGTATGTATACTTAAATTAGGCCTAAAATTTGAATTTTTAAAATGTATTTACAAAATGTATTTCATCAATTCCAAAAATTAATTGTCTGTATCACTTTGTCCTTGAGGCAATCCTCTAATGAGGAAAGTTGTATATAATAAAAAAAAATCCTGGAGGACCAAGAAAGCGCTGGGCTGAACAGATGTGAGATCGGAACAGGCAAAGGCCTATTTCGTGAAGATTGATGATGATGATGAACTAGATGTATGGTCACACGTAGAAATACATTATTGAATGGGAATGTACACTTAAGAGAAAAGGGAATTTTTGAAGAAGTGGGGAAATTCAAATATCTAGTAACAATATTACAAACAGGAATGAGGTTTAAAAAGAAATTAAACAACGTCTCAACTCTCGAAACACATCCTATTATTAGGCCTATGGCTTTATACCGAATTCTTGGCATCCTAATTCTTTGAGAAAAAAAAATGTTAAGCTAAAAACATATTGAACTGTTATTCTTCCAGTTATATGGTTACGAAATTTGGTCACTTAATTTTGAAAATTAATTGGCTGTAACACTTTGTCCTTGTGGCATTCCTCTAATGAGGAAAGTTTTATTTAATAAATAGGGAAGAGGGACATATTAAGAGTATTTGAAAGTAAAGTGACTTGCATAAATTCTTTCACAAGGTAATTGAAGAAATAGTAAAATATTTTCCTTTTGAAAGTGGATTTGATTCAAAAATAATGTTTCTGGATCAAATAGAGACAGACAGACAGACAGATGAATGGAGAAAGCTATACAAAATTCAACTATATGATTTTCAATTGAAACCAAATGCAATAAGAACGAGCCATAGGCAGGACATGTGGCTCGAATGACCAAAGATAGACATGAAGATTTCCATTAGGAAAAACTAAATGAAAAGCGCCTAGTAGGTAGGCCAAGAACGAGATGGGAGAATAATAATTAGTATGATTTGAGGGAGATAAATTACACAAGGAATAATTGGAAAATATCAGCTCATGTTAGGTATATGTGAAGATTTTATGTCGGTGTAACCATGGACTTACGTGTGCGATAGTGCCAGTAGGTGAGTTAGCCTATACTCTATATAAATGTATTATGCCTTACAGAGCATTAGGCCCGGGTTCGATTCCAGGTATCATTTAGCTGTTGTCTAACTATTACTTTTTTTTTATTTAAATTTATACTATGCCATTAATATTTTTTTTATTTTTTTATCTTTATATATATATATATATATATATATATATATATATATATTGTACATACTCACTTACTTACTCACTGGCACTATCGAACCCGTAGGTTCATGGCCACGCGGACATAAGCTCTCCATACATCCCTATCCTGAGCTGATCCTTTCCAATCATTCCCTGTATAATCTACTTCCCTCAAATCATAGTTAATGTTATTCTCCCACCTCATTCTTGGTCTACCAACTGGGCGTTTTCCCTCTGGTTTTTCTACAAGAAGCTTCCATGCGAGTCTTTCATTCCCCATACGTGCAACATGTCCTGCCCATCGTAGTCTACGAGACTTGACTGTTCTTATTATATTTGGCTTCCTATGAAGACCATGTAGTTCAATGTTATGTTAGTCTTCTTCCTTCACCTGTTTGTTCATATCTCTTTGGTCCAAAAATTTTCCTAAGTACTTGATTCTCAAATACCTGTAATCTCCTCTCCTCCCTTAAAGTAAGAGTCCATGTTTCGCACCCATATAATATAACTGGTAGAATAATAGTTTTATATAATTTCAGTTTAACGTTTTTTGAAAGGAGTTGGGACATCAAGAGTCTCTGCAATGCATAATAGCACGCATTTCCAGAATTGAGCCTATGTTTAATTTCTTTGTGCATCTCATTCCTATTTGTAATTACTGACATATATCTTGTACATATTATATTTAATTCGTTAAATCTAGAGTGAATGAAAATACATTATATATAATAATTGTATTGTATTTATAACATGTAATCGTTTATATTTATTGTAATTTATATGTATGACTATGTTTGTTGTACTTTTTAAAACTTGGTCCAGTGACAGACAAGGTTTTAAGGCCTCAACTCTGCCAGGTAAAATAAAGCTATTATTGTTGTTGTTTATTATTATTATTATTATTATTATTATTATTATTATTATTATTATTATTATTATTATTATTATTATTATTATTATTATTATTATTATTCATGAACAAATTCGTTTTAGGCCATGTGGCCTGTACGGTAATCCTAGCGAAGATGGTCTTTATCTTTCCACCGATGTTTTGGTCTTCCTTAGTGCCTATGTCCAGTTGGGGGTATATTGGAATGCCAAATTTGGAAAGTCTATTTCTTGCCATTCTCCTCAGATGATTTTTCCATTCTTGTTGGTATCTTTGTATATCTTCATTTAAACTTGTTACTCCAAGTTTTCCTCTGATAATAGTGTTCCTTTGGTGATCCAGTCTATTTAACTCCTAACACATGATCGTAAGAAGCGCATTTGGCTTACTTGAAGTTTATGAGAGTTTCTTTTATTTTAAAATCCAAATTTCACTTCCGTATTTTAGAGCAGCTTTTGATTGTGATGTTATGTAATCATTAGTTTTGTCTCTGTCCTCATCTGTTTACCCAAAATGTCTTCGTATTACCCCATTCATTTTATTATATTTTGTAATTTTGAATCAATGTCCACTCTTATACTCTGCAAATACACTATTATTATTATTATTATTATTATTATTATTAGATTATTATTATTATTATATATTAAGTGAATTTTACACATTCCATCAGTTTTGCTGTATGTTAATGCTCTGTTATCATATGAATTTTAAAAAAATTGAAAAAGGTAAACAAAGGGGGAACACGGTAAATAAGATAGCGATGATAAATGCTGTAAATAATCAGATCTAATATTCAACATCTAGGCCCAGCCGTCCACCCCTTGGGATACCTCGGTCGTCATGACCATACTCCCAAGTCCTAGTTCTAGTCCTCCCTATCCTATGTTCGCGTCCACGTTCAAGTTCACGGTCCTTAAACCAACACCCCAGATTCAACACATCACCTAACACTATATTCATCTTCATCATCATAATTAGCACAGCCCCTGGGTGGGTCAAGGCTTCCTTCAGAATTTTTCCCCAGCCATCTCTATCTCTGGCGACCGTCCACCAATTCTTGAGTTTTAAAGATTTGTGGCATCCTGTAATATTCCATCTAACCATCTCAAATTCGGCCTTCCGGTTCTCCGTCTTCCTTCTGGCTTACCATCTATAACTATTCTAACTACTTCATCTCTAAGTAATCAATTGATCTGGTGTGTACTTGATGAAAATTGTTTATTTATTAAATAAAACCATCAAAGTTTGATATGCTTAATTTATAGTCATCCTCTGCATATGTCCTGCCCATCTTAGTCTGTTTACTTTAATACCTGAAGGGCTTAGGGTCGTAACATGATAAGCCACATTCTGTTAAGATATGTCATTCATTATAATGATAGCAAATAAATGTATTCAAATATCCATAAAATAATTTGTAAGTGCGCCAGTGATAAGTTGAAACATGTAGACAGCAATACTGCCCAATTAGTATTTATAATTTATTGAAACATTAAAGTCGTTATAACTCAGAAAATAACAATATGTGGCTTATCAAGTTATTGCCCTAAGCCCTTCATGTGATGACTTATACAATTCATATAATTCCATGTTATATCTCACTCGCCACTCTCTATTTTCCTTAATGCCTAACACAATATTACATGGCATAAAACATGGCATAGCCTAATAAAACTAAATACAACAGACACAACAATACGCAAACTGAAAAACGTATGCTTTCTTCCCCACATCCGCCTCAATTATCTATTCCAAAACAAAATCCGCCCCTGAAAATTCAAAACCCTCGAACAATTACCTATGATTACCTGAAGGAAGTTCATGTATGGCTGCATCTGGCGTTGAACTGAATGCCTTTCGGTTGGACTGCCTTCGCATCAGATATTTTACAAAAAAATTAACAATAAAGCTCACTCTTAAATTAACTAACATTGAAACTTAACTTATAATCATGAGGTTAGCAAATGGCACAAGGAACCCAAACTTTTGTGATGTCATGCATGTAAATCATTTGAAACTGAAAATCGTTTCAGTAAATGTGAGATATAAAAGATGTAAATCATACAAACATGAACACAGTGTGCATGTATACGAAAGTCTGATTCATTGTTCTTAAGTTGTCATTCCTGGTAAAAATAGTGATTATAATGCTTGTTTCTGCTTTCGAGATTCGTAAATGCAAACACAGCAGGGGTCAATGGATTTTTAAGGGCGTAAAATTCCAAAGTATGGCTTCCTTCAGGAAGGAAGTAAATTCATGGATCTTCTGTCATAGATTCTCAGCATAGCCTATAAAATATATGGACCAATTAATTAAAGTCATACCAGAAGAACAAGATACAAAAAATAACTATATCTATTATATAAAAATGAATGTTTGTTTGTTTGTTTGTTCGTACTTTATGCGCGGCCATACCTGATCCGATGTGATGGGGTCAATGGATTTTATAAAAAAACGGCGAAAATTCTAAAGTATGGCTCCTCAGGGAAGGAAAGTAAATTCATGGATCTTCTGTCATAGATTCACGGCATATAAAAATATGGACCAATTACTTAAAGTCATACCAGAAGAACAAGATACAAAAAATAACTCCATCTATTATATAAAAATGAATGTTTGTACGTTTGTTTGTTTGTTTGTACTTTATACGCGGCCATATCATTGATCCGATTGTGATGGGGCTTTTTGCAAAATGTTCAGGAGATTCCCGGGATGAACATAGGATATAAGAGATTTGTGATTCTCAACTCCTACGCCCTTAAAAGTGGAAAACGTGAAAAAAGTAGCTCTTTGGTCGCTTAAATGGCTTAAGCTGCCTAATGCATAACAAATACATAAAATTAATGTACACAGAATTGAATATCCCAAAAAGCTCTACAAAAAATATGTTTATCTCTTACGGATAACTCACAATAACGAATTTTGTCTTTTAGCTCATTGATGCCAAGAAGATCGAGACAAGTAGGCCTACGTAGATTCCTGTGCAAGCATAAGGCAAGCACATGGACGTGTATTCTTTTAAACGGATAACTCACAATAAACGAATTTTGTCTTTCAGCTCATTTTACCGCCAGAAGAAGATCGAGGTAAGGAGATTCCCGGGGCAATACCGGGTAATCATCACGGGGGAATCTTAAAAATAATTACGATATACATTTATAATTTTTTTCACATTTTATACTTATTTAACTAATCATGAAGAAACACATTAATTTTCGTCTTTCAACTCATTTATGTCAAGAAGGATCGCGGATGAATAGATTCCCGAACAAATGCCGGTTAACAAGTACGGGGGGGTAACAAAAATAGTTACGATCTACTGTTTTCCTTTTTTCACCTTATTTAACTAAATTAAACAACAATTTTCGTATTTCAGCTCAAGACGATCGGGATCAGTAGATTCCCGGGCAACGCCGAGTAATCAGGCATGGGGTCTCTAAAAAATATAAAATGTATTTATTATTTTTTTCTTTTACTTATTCAAACTAAACATAAACTCCCATTAATTTTCATTTATTAAGAGGCGTAGCAGCCGCGCACGCCGGGTATTAGCTATGCGAACTAAAATAATACACCTAATATACTTACGACGTCAATTAAAAAATAGCTGGATTCGAAGATGAGCTGATGATGTATTATCAGACCCATAGCAAGGAGATATTAAACGGGTCAACACACACGCTCCATACTAAATATATGTTCACACACAGTAATATGTTTACCTACATAATGGAAATTGACAGTTAATGATAAATGAGAGAAATTTTGAAGAAGCGGTTAAATTCAAATACCTAGGAACAATAATAGTATATAAGAATGAGATACACAAAGAAATTAAACATAGGCTCAAATCTGGAAATGCATGCAATTATGAATTACACAGACACTTCTCGTCCCAACTTCTCTCAAAAAAAAAAAAAAAACGTTAAACTGAAAATATATAAAACTGTTATTCTCCCACTTATATTGTATGGATACGAAAAATGGACTCTTACTTTAAGGAAAGAGAAAATATTACGAGTATTTGAGAAAAAAAAGTTTATAGGAAAAATGTTGGACCAAAGAGAGATGAACCGACAGGCGAATAGAGAAGACTACATAACAGTAAGCTATATGGTCTTTACTGGATATTAGATATAATTAGAAGAGTTAAGTTTCGTAGACTGCGATGGGCAGGACATGTGTCACAAATGGGGACTGAAATAAGAACATGGAAACTTCTTGTAGGAAAACCAGAGTGAAAATATCAAATTGGTAGAACAAGGATGAGGTGAGAGAGTAACATTAACAATTATTTGAGTAAAGCAAATTATACAGGAGATGATTTGGAAAACATTAGCTCAGGATAGGGATGTATGGAGAGCTTATGTCAGCTCGGCCATGAACCTATGGGTTCGGATTGTCCCAGTGAATTAGTTAAATTAAGATGGCAGGTTATGAAAATAAAGTATTGATAAAAATTACAAATGATAACACATAGTAACAAAAAATAAACTCTTTTTTCTCAGAAAGAAAAATACGTGATTCTGGTAGTATTTTTTTTCTCCTGAATTCAAATATGATATGGGTTTTTCTCCATCGCGCAAGGTTTCCGAGAGACAGGCATTTATAATTTCAAACACTTTAATATTTCCTACATTCGTAACTACACAATATTCGAACATTCGGACTCATCTAGAAAGTAAGAAATGACGATTTTCTGCTATATTTCCCCTGTGGAGCATCCCTCTTGATGGTTCCAACAATAAATCACTGAGCAACAAAAAATAAACTTTTTTTTTTTTTGTCTCAGAAAGAAAAATATGTGATTCTGGTAGTATGTTTTTCTCCTAAATTCGAATATGATATCGGTTTTTCTCCATCACGCAAGGTTTCCGAGAGACATTATTTAAATCCATTAATTGAAATTGAAATTAAAAAAATGTGGGTGATGGAGAAATTCCGAATACATATTTGAAAACACGATAAAAAAACTGCATTATGTACAACTTTTGGTACTCATGAGACAAAAATCATGTTGACCAGTGTTGGCGTTTTGGAGGACATAAGTAAACTGGGCGTCAAGAACTGGTGGAATGTTGCTAAGATAGATCAACCTGGCGGAAAATCCAAAAGGAAGCTGAGGCCTTGTTGGGTTGTATCGCTAATTTTATGATGAAAAATCTCAAGCCAGAAATCAAAGGCCTCTTTTCAAAACGTGCTCCCATTTTCTAGCCCAGATTTTGATTGTGATCCTAATGACCTGAGTTGTTAAAGAACGTCGTTAAATAAAGTACTAAGATTAAGACTTTTCTATTTGTTGTTTAATGCTGTTCATATATATTCTTGTCAGAACTTATAATAGAATAAATTAAGTTGGACGAGCTGTAAAAATCAATAAGTTATGCTCATGTGGAGTAATGTCATTTGAACTAACAAAGCCACTGGTACAGTTAACTCAAAAACACAGCTCTATCAGAACTATCTACCTCATATATTTTAATATAGTTGCAACATTAAAATTTTGTAACGGACAATAACCTCCGAATAGGTGGGCGGGTATTAAATAAGCCGTTCTGATTTCAATTCTACAACGTTCACCGACTGTCCTTGGTCTAGATGTATCGAGAACACGTACAGGATCTACATAGTTCTGTTGGTTAAACAAAAGATTTCGATATTAGAAAGAAATGTCTACGATTATTGCATTTCAAATTCATGAAAGACGCAATAGTTCATTATATTTACACGTTATTTACTGTTGACCACACATGAATTAAAACTGAAAAGTATGTCGTCATCGTGCGAAAAGATTCCAAACAACATTGTCTCTCAAATTTCCTCTGAAGGTTTCTGGATAAACCAGTATTAGCCTATAAATAGGCAAACGAGTATTTAAGAATAAAGTTCTTAGAAACATTTTTGGACCAAAGAGAGATGAGCAGACATGTGAATGGAGAAGACTGCATAACAGTGAACAACATGGTCTTTACAGGAAGCCAGATATAATAAGAACAGTTAAGTCTCTTAGACTGCGATGGGCAGGACATGTGGCACGAATGGGGAATGAAAGACGTGCATGGAAGCTTCTTGTAGGAAAACCAAAGGAAAAACGCCCAGTTAGTAGACCAAGAATGAAGTGGGAGAATAACATTAACTATGATTTGAGGTAAGTAGATTATACAGAGGATGATTGGAAAACATTAGCTGAGGATAGGGATGTATGGAGAGATTATGTCCGCGCGGCAATGAACCTACGGGTTCGATAGTGCCAGTGAGTTAGAATTAGTTATATTCGGAAAGAACCAGTACACATAAATCTATAAGGAACTATGAGAAAGAGCTTATGCAAAATTAGTTTTTATGCAATTTTGCAGCCCCTGTATAAAGTATAGGCTACAATTGCCATTATTAACAATCGGTTTGACTGTATGTTATTCTCTCTTATGCCTGACTTAACCCAATACGAAAGTGATTTTTTAACAAGCCACCTATATTTTACATTAGCATTACTTATTTTAACTTAAATACCTATGAACAATAATTATAAATGGGAATGAGATGCACAAGGAATTTAAACAAAAGCTCAATTATGGAAATGTATGCTATTATGTATTACAGGGGCTCTTGTTATCTCAACTTCTCTAAAAAATGTTAAACTAAAAATTATAAGACTGTTATTCTCCAAGTTAAATTAAATGGATGCGAAACACGGACTCTTAATTTAAGGGAGGAGAAAAGATTACGAGTATCTGAGAATATAGTTCTTAGGAAATATTTGGATCAAATATATATGAAGAGACAGGCGAATGGGGAAACTTACATAACAGTAGCTTTATGATCTGTTTAGGAAACCAGATATAATACGAATAAATAAGTCTCGTAGACTGCTGATAAAATCAGGGGGAGAAAATTGATGGACAAGATACGCCAGTTGCTTAGTATGATTTGGGAAAAAGAAGCTCTTCCAGATGAATGGAAAGAATCGAATATCGTACCAATTTATAAGAAAGGAGATAAACCTGATTGCAACAACTACAGGGGCATCTCATTACTTTCAACTCGTACAAAATTCTAACAAATATATTAGTTACCAGACTAACTCCCTATATTGATGACATTCTAGGAGAACATCAATGTGCATTTAGAAGAAACAGGTCTACAACAAATCAGATTTTTAGTATAAGACAAATTTTAGAAAAGAAATGCGAATATAATGGTACTGTACATCAACTATATGTAGATTTAGGAAAAGCATATGATTCAATTAGGAGGGAGTAGTTATATAGTATCCTGCTAGAGTTAGGAATTCCTAAAAAGTTACACTTATACGAATGTGTCTAAATGGCACAAAGAGTAGGGTGCGTGTAGGCAAACAGTTTTCGGACACCTTTGAAATCCAGAATTGGTTGAAGCAAGGAGATGCACTATCTCCTCTACTATTTAATTTTGTACTAGAGCATGCCATCAAATCTTTAGAGGATGAGGAAGGCCTACAACTCAATGGTATTAATAAGTTGTTAGGTTATTCTGATGATGTAGTACTATTGGCCAATAGCGAGGAGATACTAAAGGACAAAACGCACACACTATAGAGTAACACTAAGGAATTAGGACTGGAAGGTAAATATAGCCATAAAACTGTATATATATATGGTTACACGTAGAAATGCATTATATAATGGAAATGGACAGCTAATGACTAACGAGGGATATTTTGAGGAAGCGGCTGAATTCAAATACCTAGGAACAATAATCACAAATAAGAATGAGATGCACAAAGAAATTAAACATAAGCTAAATTCTGGAAATGCGTGCTATTATGCATTGCAGAGACTTTTGATGTCCCAACTCCTTTCAAAAAACATTAAACTGAAAATATATAAAACTATTATTCTACCAGTTATATTATATGGGTGCGAAACATGGACTCTTACTTTAAGGGAGGAAAGGAGATTACGAGATTTGAGAATAAAGTTCTTAGGAAAATTTTTGGACCAAAGAGAGATGAACAGACAGGTGAATGGAGAAGACTACATAACAATGAACTACATGGTCTTTATAGGAAGCCAGATATAATAAGAACAGTTAAGTCTCGTAGATTGCGATGGGCAGGGCATGTTGCACGTATGGGGAATGAAAGACGTGCATTGAAACTTCTTGTAGGAAAGCCAGAAGGAAAACGCCCAGTTGGTAGACCAAGAATGAGGTGGGAGATCAACATTAATTATGATTTGAGGGAAGTAGATTATACAGGGAATGATTGGAAAGCATTAGCTCAGGATAGGGGTGTATGGAGAGCTTATGTCCGCGCGGCCACGAACCTACGTGTTCGATAGTGCCAGTGAGTAAGTAAGTATCCCTTAGTACCTTCTCCAGACCTATTTTGAATAGTAGACAAGACCACCCTGCCTCAAACTTCTATAGGTTTCAAAACACTCAAACACACAATTTTGAATTGTGACTTTATTCTTAACTTTTTTTTAAATTATCTCGTACAACTTGATTAGTTTTCCAAGAATTCCACACTCATACACCACTTCAATATATGAGCATCTTATCATAAGGTAAACGTCGGTAATAGACACTGCATTAATAATTGACACTTTCACACTAAAAGCTAATAAATAAAGTTCTCATAAGTAATGCCACGAGTGATTTCCAAATTATCGATAAATTCACGGCTCACGAAATGAGGAGTGAATTTATCTAGAAGATTTGCAAATGAAGGGTGGCATTTGTTAGGACTATTCAACGAAAAAAATTAAGCTGTTTACTCACAAATCAGTATTTAACTGTAGTTATTTTAAATTATTTATATATTTAATATAAACGGCGATGTTTAGAAACAAATGAGAAACGATTGGTACGCTTCATTTGCTTCTTTTGTTCATCACTGCAACCAGATCATATTATTTATTGCCAAAGGATCGCAATATTGTAAGAATGCACCCTAGTGGAGAAATTTATAACAACTATTATAGGTATTAATTAATTAATCAATTTCTGATGTCCTATGATGTAAATATGTCAATTATATTTTTCTGCAACGTCATTTCATGGAATATAATTAGTTTAAGAAAGTGCAAACGGTGGTTTTTTTGTGGTAAAAATAATTGCTACAATTGTTTTTATATTATCTCCCGCATGTGCTATCTGCTGACATCCATGCACTGTATATACAATCTGGTAGCCGTATTTCTTAGAGAGTCAGTCACTGCAAAATAATGCTATGACCTCTTCAGAATATTAAAAAGGAGGAGCTTTCTTTAATATGATAAACTTTTTAATTGCAAGCCTATGTTTTCCCTTTACAGAGATTTAGGCGCTCCCCCCTACAGGGAAGAATTTGAACCATACTAATATAGTTACACTTGTTTTCGTATAGAAGTCATTTTTTAGTGGTCCGTGGGGTCAGCGTTCCGCCTCATACTGACATCTAAGAAACCAAGGTATTACTAGGACGGGAAATTTTGGTAAATTTTGCTTAGAGGCCTTTTCATTCAGGCTTAAGGATTTTTTACGAGCCTGAAAATCTTCAGACTCGGGACCCACGGCTTAAAGTCCCTCCCGGAGGACTTGCTCCTTGGATTTTTCCGTCCTAAAAAAATCCATCGACCCCGGCCGGGTTTGAACCCGCGACCCTCGGGACCAGAGGCAAGGAGCATAACCACTAGTCCACCGCGGCCGACTATAAACTTCAGTTGATAAATTCGAGGCGAAACACGACTGTGATTGCTTGTAAATAAAAAATCATTGAAATGTGATTGGTCATTGACTCCCATTTAGGGCATGAGTTAAATAGTCGCGGAAAATGCACAGTTGAACTGAGCGCCGTGGCTCCTTAACCACCACGTTTAGTTCAACTGTGCACTTCCCGCGAGAACCTTATTTATTACGTTTTATTATGAACGTTGCAACTACTAATGCATTGTCTTAGCGTTAGGCTTACGTTTACCTTACTATCATATGCAGATCTGAAGTGGAAGGTGCTAACATTATTTTTTTTAATTTGCTTCAGTGCCTGGAATTAATCGTTTGTCGAATTTTCATTTCTGAAACCGCATCAATAATCAATCACCAATGATTTTTCAGAATAGGGATTTAATGTTTTGTATAAAATGCTATAAAAATTGTTTTATGAGGTATTATATAATTTCCGCATTCGAACATTTCCTCCTTCTTAAACAAATACGCACATAATTCCTTCACAGTTGACATCATTTCCGACATCCACACTCGTAACAAAACAGTATGTATTCATGTCATAACTTCCTTCCTTTCATATTTGAACATTTCACTGGAAATAAGGTCTGTTCCCGGGTATTTGTTGCTTTTAAGTAATTCAATAACATGTTCACCTTCTTTCCTAGTGATTGCAGTTTATTAATCTTAGCTTTCTTCCCTGAACCTATTGCAATACAAAACTTTATCTAAAAATAACACCGGTCAACATGATTTTTGTCTCATGAGTACCAATAGTTTTACTTAATGCAGTTTTTTATCGTGTTTTCAAATATGTATTCGGAATTTCTCCATCACCCACAGTTTTTTATTTCAATTTCAATTAATGGATTTAAATAATTATTTTTTTAATAAACGTTTTTTCGTCCATTTGTCCATTGTAAAATAAAACAAAATGACCTAACTCAAATGATTTCATCTATGGAAAAGAGATATCAAGGCAAATGGAATCTTAATATGCTGGCCGATTATTGTTGGACCATCAAGATGGATGCTCCACAGGTGAAATATAGCAGAAAATCGTCATTTCTTACTTTCTATGCGAGTCCGAATGTTCTAATAGTGTGTAGTTACGAATGCAGAAAATATTAAAGTGTTTGAAATTATAAATGCCTGTCTCTCGGAAACCTTGCGTGATGGAGAAAAACCGGTATCATATTTGAATTCAGGAGAAAAAATACTATCAGAATCGCATACTTTTCTTTCCGAGACAAAAAAAAATATTTTTTGTTGCTCACTGTAATTTACTAACAACGGAACTGTCAACAATTGCATGCCGAAACCTACCTTCGAATTTCTTCCATAGAAGCGTTATGATGTACCAAGGCAGTGACCAAAAGATTATCTGCCGCTTTTAAATGCAAGACACCAAAATCCAACGCCAAATCTCTCATTTAAACTGTACGGAAGTAATACAACTCCTGAATTAGTAGATTGGAAAACCCTCACTACCTGCCATCCGCGCTGCGTCCTGTCTCACTCCACTCTGCTCTTACTCAAGCACGGTCGTCCATCTTCTCCGTATAATAGGTTGCCATTGTTGGATTCTGACTTCGATTTCTGTGCCTAGCAGTTAAAAGCGGCAGATTTTTTGGACACGGCCTTGGTACATCACAACGCTTCTCTGGGAGAAGTTTCAAGGTAGATTTCTACATGTAATGGTAGACAGTTCCCTTGTAATATTGCTATTTGATTTCCAATGATTCATTGCACGTGCATTCTCGGTGAAGTACAAGGCATCATATATTGTTAATGTTGAGTACTCCATTGACTGTGAGATCAGATTTTTGTTCGTATTGTCAGTCAGAATCGATCACTAGAGCAGTTCAGCTAAAATTTGTTTGGCTGCAAATGGAGAGTTGCAATATTTGTTTTTAGTAACTTACGCGTTTTACCTTTTTTGTTTCAAATTTTTAATAATACTTTTCAATTTTTAACACATATTTTTAGAAATTTTTGCGCATACAAAATAAATATTTTTAAGCTATTTAGTGACTAATAATCCGGGCCCTACTAATTGAATATTAAGACAGTACTCGTGAGGTTGCTTAGTATTTTTTTAATTTATTTATACAACACTGAAAATTATATTAGTGATATTCTACACAGAATTAATTACTTTGAAAGTTGTTGGTGTTTTTCATTTCAATTCCAGTTTACAAAGCAGTGTAAAACTGAAGAACTGAAGGAAAAATTGTTAATGACAGCAACTGTATGTCACTGTACATTTTATATATTACGAAAAAAAAATAGATTACCCTTTTGGGAAAATCGTATTAAATTCACCATGCACACGCATTATATTATTTAACTTGAGTCATATTTCAGTGGTCACGGGGAATAAGTCTATTATAAAATTGATACTTCTCAGGGAAACACTTATTTACCGAGAACATGCATTGTTCTTACAAGATAAACAAGAAACAAACATCTCTGTAACCCGGAACGTATTAGAGTTTTGGGTTACCAAAGAGAGAATATCAGAAATGACGATAAAATAAATAAATAGATAAATAAAAATAAAAAACTTCCTGCACATTGCGGAGAATGCTTGGAAGATTATCACATTAAACTTTACTCATTTTGCAATTTTCGACTTTACAACTGTGATTCACAGATATTAATTCACTTTTATAATCAAATTATTATTATTATTATTATTATTATTATGCTAAGTTTCTTTAAGGATACGTTATTTGCGCCTTATTCTTAATTAGTTAATACAAAGGGTTAATTTCGAAAAGCAGATAAGTCCAAAGATTAAAATGTTCACAAACTAAAAGAAAATGGGGTAGTTTCATTGCATTGCGGAATCCCCAATACAGTAATTTGATTCTGTCTCAGTATCTATTTACATTTGTAACAATACTCATTTGCCAAGGTAGCATTTGATATTTTATTATTCTCGGTTATCTATTGTGCAAATTAAATATAGAATCTAAGAAGGATAGGGATTTATATTTAAAAATGAATTTTCTTACGAACTCTTTAAAACTCATGCACACTTTTATGTGTATTTTAAACATTTAGAAAGAAGAAAATGCCGTTTATTTAGCATGTTTTTGCATATACTGTAACATTTTTTAAAGATTTTGTTACGTATTAATTCATATTTTTTTAAAATGCTATATTTCATATTTAAAAAGAAAGGCACATTTTGAAAAACTTCATGAGCTTATTAGAAATCAAAAGGCCAAACCAATGTCACTTTACGATTCACTCAAAATCGTAGAATTCCTAACAACGTGCATTTCGAAGTACAAGGACACGCAGGAGAGGCTGTCAAGATTAAATTAGACATCACTGAGCTTTGTATTCAAGAACTAAAGATTAAAATATCAATTATGCCTATTATTTCATGTGTTTAAACTTGTCAGATCATTAAAACAGAGAATAAATTATTAATTATTGAATAGTTGTTTATCTAGGTATATATGATTTAATTAAATAAATTTTATGTTGCACGTTTTTGCCTATTTCTCGTTTCTTTTGTATATCTCAGATTTTACTGGTCCTAGTAACAAATATTACGACGATGTAATAACTTACTTACTTACTCACTGGCACCATCGAACCCGTAGGTTTATGGCCGCACGGACATAAGCTCTCCATACATCCCTATCCTGAGCTAATGCTTTCCAATCATTCCCTGTATAATCTACTTCACTCAAATCATAGTTAATGTTGTTCTCCCACCTCATTCTTGGTCTACCAACTGGGCGTTTTCCTTCTGGCTTTCCTACAAGAAGTTTCCATGCACGTCTTTCATTCCCCATACGCGCAACATGTCCTGCCCATCACAGTCTATGGGACTTAACTGTTCTTATTATATCTGGCTTCCTATAAAGACCATGTAGTTCATTGTTATGTAGTCTTCTCCATTCACCTGTCTGTTCATCTCTCTTTGGTCCAAAAATTTTCCTAAGAACTTTATTCTCAAATACTTGTAATCTCCTTTCCTCCCTTAAAGTAAGAGTCCATGTTTCGCACCCATATATATAACTGGTAGAATAATAGTTTTATATATTTTCAGCTTAACATTTTTTGAAAGGAGTTGGGACATCAAAAGTCTCTGCAATGCATAATAGCATGCATTTCCAGAATTGAGCCTATGTTTAATTTCTTTGTGCATCTCATTCCTATTTGTGATTATTGTTCCTAGGTAGATGTAATAACTAATAACATATATATTTTTTTCTCCCTTCAGGAAATATTTCTTTATTTTAGCAATTCATTCTTTTAAACTTAAGACTTCAAGCCCATATAGGCCTTGCGTTATATCTTATGCATTATAACCTATTATTGATGTTATATACTAAATAATTTCGTGGGATAATGAAAATTCTTACGTCAATCTTAATTACATTTTAAAAATCAATTACATTTGAAGTGTACTTACATTTCACTGGCAACATATTAAATTCTCGCACATTTATTTCGATAACTACGCTTAAATAATGAGTAATTTAACTTAGAAAGTTGTAGTTTTACTACCTTTTGTGGAACTCATGTTGACGGCGGGAAGTGATCACCAAACAGCTGATTACAACTGGTCGTTTTTGCACCAAATATCCAACTGCATTTGCTAACGCAACTACTACGGCACGTCACGCAAAGGAAAGGATTATTTCTCAGATCTGCCGACAGATGGAACGCCTTGCTAGAAAGTAAACTCATACAACATCACATGGCTAGTGCAGGGCTGGCTAGTGTTTCTACTGAATATACAAACCAGGTAGCGAATTGATGGGGATCGTGCTCCCTGAAGAATTTGGAATACCCTGTTGAAGAGGTAGTAATTCATTCCTGACAGAGACAACATTTAATTCTCTTTTAGATCGATCCTAACCAAGGCATACGATAGTATTCCCCAAAAAATGTTATGGGAAACTTTAGACAATTCTAACATTACCAAAAAATAGTAGAAACTATAAATGCATTATACAAAGGTTCTATTTCGAAAATAAAAGTTGGAAATCATATAACAAAGGGATTTACTATTACAAAAGGTTTAAGGCAAGGTTGCAGTTTATCTCCAACTCTATTTAAAATGTATCTCGAAACAGTACTAGGAGACTGGAGGAAAAAAATGTCAAAAAATGGGCATACCCATCCAAAATACAAATGCATATTCACTAAATTTTGCAAATGACCAGGTATTAATAGCACAAGACCACGATGACATAGAATATACGGCTAAAAAACTAAAAGAAGAATATGAAAAATGGGGACTTTATATAAACATTGAGAAAACTAAATACCTGTGTATAGGAGAAGAAATGGAAAATATAAATTTCAACAATGGAGAAGAACTAAAACCTAGTATTGAATGCACTTATCTAGGAACAAAATTAGACAATTCAATCGATAACAGTGGAAATTAAACATAGAATCGCACAAACAAAACAAGCAATAAATGCTTTAAACTCTGTTTGGTGGAGCAAAATTATTACAAAAAATAGAAAATTACAAATATATCAAACCATAATTCAGATCATTTTAACATATGGTGCTGAAGTCTGGCAAATTCCTACCAGGGAAATGAAAATAATTTTAAGTACAGAAATGGATGTTTTAAGATCAGCTGGAAAATCTAGAATGGATAGAATACGAAATAAAGAAATAGGGGAAATTATGGGTGTACAAGAGGAGCCGGACATCATAGACATTATAGAAAATAAAAGATTACAGTGGTATGGCCATGTTAAAAGAATGCCAGAGCAAAGATTGCCAAAAATTGTTATGGAATGGATCCCAATGGAAAGGAGGAAGAGAGGAAGACCGAAGAAAACTTGGATAGAAGGGGTACAAGCAGCTATCAATATCAGAGGAATGGAGGAATATCAATGGATGGACAGAGAGGTATGGCGTTTGGTTTCCGGAAGACGGCGGCAGCTGCCATGATACCGGATGATGATGATGATGTACAAACCAGGTAGCGAATTGATGGGGATCGTTCTCCCTAAAGAATTTGGAATATCCTGTTGGAAAGGTAGTAATTCATTCCTGACAGAGACAATATTTATTCTCTATTAGATCCTAGATAGATTCCATACTTAAGCTTTTCATTCTGTCTGTATGACTGTGTGTAATGCAATAGAGAACAATTTGCCTATTTTCTTATCTAATGTGCGAGAATAATGCACTGGCAGCTGTGGCCACTTTGTTTTTACGAATAGTTTTTATTCAACAGTACAGATCTATTGTTTACTATTATTATTATTTTTTTTGCAAATGCCCCAGGTTTGTTTTTCAACATTCATGGTGTTTCTCTCCTGGCATGGCGTTAATTGTAACATACTTCTGAGGTTGGGGCGCCTCGCGAAATTGGGGGTTACGTTGCACCGCTGATATGATGGGTGCTGATGGATTGATGATAGTGGTGCGCCAGGAGAAGTCCCTAATCCCTAAGCTGATTCTAAGGTGACTATGAATGATGATTGCGGATGGCCATCTACCAGATTCCGGAGACCGTCTGGGCCTTTAAAAGTTTCCTGACATTTTGTCTTACAGGTGAGGAAAAACCCCGATAAAAACCTCACCGAGTAAAACTGTCCCCCGACCGGGTATCTAACCGGGGCCCGCTGCGTGACAAGGCAGCACGCTACCTCGAGACCACAGCGGTGGACATTGTTTATTCTTATTATTATTATTAATATTATTCTTATATTATTATTATGATTATAATTATCTTTAAGGTAGCTAGGAACACAATAACATCAATATTCACAAAAATATTTAAGATGAATGGACATTATATTTTAGCAAAACGACTAGATCGTTCGGACATTTTAAGTAAAATTGTAGAGAAAACTGATGATCAAAAACAGAACGAGTATACATTTAGGACATTGAGACAGTTGAGATAGCATTTAGATTTTTAAAAAAATGGAACGGCTTGTTGGGGAAGGGAGTACAGCCAAGCATTAATTTTAAAATTGGAATGATATCCCAGTCCACTCAGAAGGAAATGGAAGAAAAATAGAGTGCAATAATTATAGAGAAAACATCGTAATGAATGTTTTCCTCGTATACTGTATATATGGAAAAATCATCAAATACTATTTGAAAGAAAATCATAAACATATGGAGAATGAAGTACAGGCAGGCTTTAGGTCTGGGAGATCTGTAATTGATCACATATTTGTGGTAAAACAATTGATTGAAAATACTAATAATAGGAAACAAGTTAATTTCACTTTTGTGGATTTAGAAAAAGCATGACACCGTAACTTTACAGAAGTTGTGGGAAGCATTAGAAGATAAACGATATAATCATTAATGCAATAAAACGATTATATAAAAATGCAGTATCTAAAATTAAAATTGGAAAATGTGTATCAGAAGAAATTAAAGCAGCAGAAAGCCTTCGTCAAGGTTGTAGCATATCACCCACATTAATTATGATATTTAAACATAAAGCACTGTCAAACTGGAGTAAAAAATGTTCACGAATTGGAGTACCAATTAGAGATGGATTAACAGATACAATATATACTTTGTTATTTGAAGATGACCAGATAATAATTGCGCAAGAATTTGAAGACATGGAGTTCGTGTTCAGAAAATTATTGGACGAATACGATAATTTGGGTTTGAGAATAAATTTAGAAAAAAACATTTTATATCGGATGTGGAGCAGAAACCTAAGATTTAATATTAAAAGATCAGAAGGGGTGTATTAGAAGATGTGAAGAATTCGAGTATTTAGGAGTAAAAGTAGATAAATAGGATAGACAAGAAAGTAATATTGAGAACAGAATAAATAAAGGTAGAGCAATAACAGCAATGATAAATGGTGTCCTATGCAACAGATATATAACCAGGAAGAATAAGTTACAAATATGTAAATTCAATACTGAGAAGTACTGTCACATATGGAGCTCATGCATAAAAATTCAACAAAAACTTATGTCGATTGAAATAGATTTCTTGAGGAGAGTAGAAATTAGAAAAAAAAATCGAGAAAAAATAAATATTAAATATTCAATAGCAGATTATACAAGATACAAGTAATTAAATTTGTATGGACATGTACAACGAATGCAAGGAGAAAGGTCACCCAGAAAAGCATTGGAATGGTGTTCACCTGGAAGAAGAAAGAAAGGAAGATCTCGAAACTCATGGATGCAAGAGATAAGAACTGGAATGAGAGCAAGAGGGCTGGGGGGCATGGAGTGGATGAAGAGGGACGAGTGGAAAAGGAAAAAAAAAAAGTTAAAAAAACTAAAACAACGCGCTTTATTAGAAAACAGAACTAAAAAATAATTTTAATTTTCAAAACGCTTGGGATAAAATTAAAGTGGTCAACAAAAAATAATCTCCAACACATCTAGAATAAAACTAGAGTTATCTATAAAATATAATTTTACCATCAAAAGCGTGGGGTGCTCTATATCAATTAATATATTTGATACTCGTAATAAACAGATATTGGTAAAAGTAAAGTCGCTTAGAAGGAAACGTAAAAAGCACCCCACGCTTTTGATGGTAAAATTATTTTTTTTGTAGATAACTCTAGTTTTATTCTAGATGTGTTGGAGCTGATTTTTTTGTTGGCCACTTTAATTTTATCCCAAGCGTGTTGGAAATTAAAATTATTTTTCATTTTTTAGTTCGGTTTTCTAATAAAGCGTGTTTCAGTTTTTTAAAATATTATTTATTTTTTAATTTTTAGTTTGGTTTTCTAATAAAGTGTGTTGTTTTAGTTTTTTAAAACTATTTTTTTTTATTTTTAGTTTAATTGATTGTCATAAACCGGAATCCCATGAAAATTTAATTGCTTACGATATTTTTAGTGTCTAGGCACGAATATAATTATATTTTTAAAATTATTATCTAACATTATTATAATATTTTTGAATATTTTAATACAGATGAATAGTTACAGTTAATCGTATCGTTCTCATATTTTTTGGATAAATTACAATGTGGTAAGTTTACAAAATTGTCATTAATATTTTACAGAATAAGATAAAAATGTAAACATCTTTAAATTCGATACTATTGTTGTATGAGCTAAAAGTAATACTCTTCTAAAAAAGTCCTACGGGCCGGATTTGAACCAGCGACCTATGGATTACTGAAATTATATACCACTACAGTCCACCGCTCTACCAACTGAGCTACCAGAGGATATAATATTAATTTCTTACAATGATGGACTAAAAGGTCGATAAGTCCGTAACCTATTATACCGGTCTTTATTTTTTGATGTCCTGATGATCCAGGCCAGGATCATTGAAAAAAGTATGAAATTATTGTATTGTCATTGGTCCTTTACAAGTATACAAAGTTTCAAGTCGATCCAATGTTTTTAAGTGGGTGAAAATCGTGTTCAAAAATTCCGTTACATATATAGACAGATACAGGTCAATCCAATGTTTTTAAGTGGGTGAAAATCGTGTTCAAAAATTCCGTTACATATATAGACAGATACAGGTCAATCCAATGTTTTTAAGTGGGTGAAAATCGTGTTCAAAAATTCCGTTACATATATAGACAGATACAGGTCAATCCAATGTTTTTAAGTGGGTGAAAATCGTGTTCAAAAATTCCGTTACATATATAGACAGATACAGGTCAAGCTAATGTTTTTAAGTGGGTGAAAATCGTGTTCAAAAATTCCGTTACATATATAGACAGATACAGGTCAATCCAATGTTTTTAAGTGGGTGAAAATCGTGTTCAAAAATTCCGTTACATATATAGACAGATACAGGTCAATCCAATGTTTTTAAGTGGGTGAAAATCGTGTTCAAAATATCCGTTACATATATAGACAGATACAGGTCAATCCAATGTTTTTAAGTGGGTGAAAATCGTGTTCAAAAATTCCGTTACATATATAGACAGATACAGGTCAAGCTAATGTTTTTAAGTGGGTGAAAATCGTGTTCAAAAATTCCGTTACATATATAGACAGATACAGGTCAATCCAATGTTTTTAAGTGGGTGAAAATCGTGTTCAAAAATTCCGTTACATATATAGACAGATACAGGTCAAGCTAATATAAAGCATGTAATAAAACTTTATGCATAGAAAGATGTGTTAACATTGACTATTTAACTCATGCCCCAAATGGGAGTCAATGACCAATCACGTTTCAATGATTTCTGTTTTACAACCAATCAGAGTCGTGTTTCACGAAATATTTATCAGTGTTATAAATACCATATTAAAGAAATCTCCTCCTTTTTAATATTCTGAACAGGTCTGACCATTATTTTGCAGTGACTGAGCCTATAAGAAATACGGCTACCAGATTGTATATATAGTGCACATAGCGCTTGCAGGAGTTAATATAAAACATTTGTAGCAATTTATTATACCACCAAAAAAGAAACCACTATTTGCACTTAGTTAAATGTATTTTTTCCCAGGTAATAATCCAGAAAAATATAATTGGCATATTTACATCATACGACATCAAAAATGAATTAATATACAGTTTGATGCGTTTCATTTTTTCTCCACTAGAGAGCATTCTTACAATATTGCGTTCCTTTGGCAATAAATAGTATGATCTGGTTGCAGTGATAAACAAAAGAAGCAGATGAAGCGTACAAATCGTTTCTCATTTGTTTTCAAACATCGCCGTTTACATTAAATATATAAATATTTTAAAATAACTATAGTTAAATAATGATTTGTGAGTGAACAGCTTAATTTTATTCGTTAAATAGTCCTAACAAATGCCACTCTTGATTTCCAAATTCTCTAGATAAATTCACGACTCACTTCGTGAGTCGTGAATTTATCGATAATTTGGAAATCACTCGTGGCATTACTTATGAAAGATCTGCATATAAGGACATGGAGGGCCTCCCCGAATGAGTAATCAGTTCAGCCCAGGGCTCCGTATATATTTAAGACAAAACACACCACTCACTAACACATTAATGCTAAACAAGGCGAATATGATAATTATGATGTTCGGGGGCCGTTTGGGCCATGAAATTTCCTAACAAGCGACGAAAAACTCGAGAAATACCATCACCCGGGAAACTTGTCCCTACCGGGGATCGAACTCGGGCCAGCTGCGTAAGAGGCAGCGACGATATCACGAGACCACAGCGGTAGATATCTGCCAAGTATGACAAAGCGTGATACACAATTCAGAAAAATGGATAATGAAAAATGATTAGTTGAGAATGAATTAAAAGTAAGGTGATTTCACCAGTAAGAGGGATGATAGAAATAACATTTGAAATGTAGGCCAATTACTGATTATATATGAAAAAAAAATAATTTCAGGTATCATTAGCGGCCCTATATTGATGATAGCGAAGGATTTGAATAGATCTCTGAAGGCACTTCAAGTCATTTCCTTTAGAAGGTTGTCATTAAGATTTTTTTCGGAATTTATCCACAATACAGTGGTTTTCCGTCATCCTCAAGAAATTCGTTTTCTCCAGTTGTAGCAGTCTTGAACATCTTCATCTGTGGAAGTCCCACTTCACTCATACTACTTCTAACACCGTCCATCCAACCATTTTTTAGGTCTTCTCTTTCTTCTTTTCCTATCTACTTTCCACTCCAAGATCATCTTACCGATTCTATCAGATGCGTCATCCTCTTGAGATGTCCAAACCATCTTAATCGTCTCTCTTTGATTGTCTGTAATATATGACTTTCAACTTTCATAATTTTCCTAATTTTAACGTTTTTATTTATTTTTTCTAATTTTAACGTTTTTATTTATTTTTTTTCTAATTTGGACTTTTTAGCAAATAACGTTATATAATTTGGTCTCATTCGTTCCTTATTTACTTATTTTCCTTGTCGTAAGAATTAAAATTTTCACAATGCTTTACTAAAAAATGTTATGATGTGGCAGTTGATATTGATGTAAAAATAATTGAAGGGCCGGTATATGTAAGTCCTCAAACAAAAAATAAAAATATATAAAACTTTATTGAGACCTGTTGCCATCTATGGCTGTAAAAGTTGGACCCTAACAAGAACTCAAGAAAACAAAATTAGAATATTTGAAAGAAAAATATTAAGGAAAATATTTGGCCCAATATGTGAGAGTGAAAACTGGCGAATTAGATACAATGATGAATTATATGAACTATATGGTGATGTAGACATCATTAAAACAATAAAGATGGCAAGAATTAGATGGCTGGGACATCTCTACAGGGAAGAGGAATCAGACATATGTCGTAGTCACATTGTCAACTATAATTGGTAACCGAAGAGTTGGACGTCCTAATATTAGATGACTGGACAGCTTTGAACAGGACCTGAGAACACTGGGTGTACGAGAATAGAGAGAAGGCTACCAGCCTGGATCCTTACATTCCACAAAACGAAAGACAAAGTCAAGATTAAAAGAAGACCTCGACGAACTATTTGGCATCAAAGTCAATCTTGAACCCTACAAGAAACCGACAGGAGGCACACAATGCTTCAACTGCCAAGGATTCGGGCACATCGCACAGTACTGCTTCAGGGTTAGGAGGTGTGTCCGATGTTCTGGAGAGCACAGATAGCTGAGTGCGCCCAGACTACACCCAAATGCAGCAACTGTAACCTGTAACACGCGGCGAGCCACCGGCAATGCCCAGTGTTCCAAAAGTATCTAAAATCAAGGCAACAACCGACCAAACAGAAGACCACAGTCAAATCTACTCCACCCACACCATCTACAAGCAACACAGAACCCATCCCTACTCCAAACACAACCTCTCCAAACTCCCCAATTCCTCTCTCCAACAACTCCTAGTCCTTACCACAACTATCCTATAAAATCCGGAATTACTCCAAGTTATACTCACCTTCCTTTCAAACTTGGTCCCGCAATGAGAAGAATACTCTCATCGCATAACAAAATCCTAACTACCTCAGACAAGCACCTTAATCACCGGATCATGGCAAGTAACCAAACTCGCCGGTACCGAATCCCTACCACCAATATGCGGCGTGAAGGCTGAGAAGAGGGACGAATGGAGGCGCATTGTAGGGGCGGTCAAGGCCTGCAACGGGCTGTAGAACCAATAATGATGATGAAGAGCCGGTATCAAACCCCAGGAATTTGTGCAGTAATTACCCAAAATTTACTTAAGTTCTGCTGAATTTTAAAATATGTCGCCTCCCCCCCGTGGAAAATGTTAAATTAGCACACGGTGTAAACATATTTTTGCATATACTGTACACACATATAATTCAACTGCTCCATTCAGAAAAGTCTTATGTGCATAATACTTGGTGTTTACGTAAACTAAAAAAAATAATATGAATTTTATTTTTCGTCCAACCTGAAATACATGGTCACTTATTGATCTTACACAATTACTTCTGTAGAGTTTCAGATATTTTTTTTCTTCCTTTTCATTAGCTTAATCTATTTCTTTGTAAGTATTTTACGTACCAATTCGTCCACCACGAACCCCACATGGAGTGACTGAAACATGAACTCGGGTCCCAGAGGTGGGGTGCATCTGTCTGAATCATTTGCGTCACGGAACCTTCACACATACAGTGCGATCAGTATAGCATTGGACAGCAGACCAGCAAACGCGGGGTTTGTGCTGCACGATGACGAAGGCTTACACGTGCAGGCGTGTCTGTTGTCCAATGCTATACTGATCGCACTGCAGCACGACATTAAATTATGAAAGTGCACTGTTTCAATGAAGTCATTCGCATGATAATGCATAAAAATCTGACCTCTAATCATTACACTTCTTCTCAAAACATAAAACCTTAGTTCCAGGAAGTGGTTAGTAAACAACCCTAACTAACTCACTGGCACTATCGAACCCCTGGGTTCATGGCCACGCGGACTTAAGCATCCCTATCCTGAGCTAATGTTTTCCAATCGTCCCCTGTAAAATATATTTCCCTCAAATCTTTGTTAATGTTATTCTCACACCTCATTTTTGCTCTACCAACTGGGCGTTTTCCATATGGTTTTCCTACAAGACTTAACTTTTATATCTGGTTTCCTATAAAGACCATGTAGCTCACTGCTACGTAATTTCCTCCATTCGCTGTCTGTTCACATATCTCTGGTCCAAAATTTTTTCTAAAAACTTTATTCTCAAACACTCGTAATCTTAGCTCCTCCTTTAAAGTACGAGTTCATGTTTCGCATCCGTATAACTGGGAGAATAAAGTTATATATATTTTCAGATTATCGTTTTTTGAGAGAAGTTGGGACAAGAGTTCCTGTATTGCATAATAGCATGCATTTTGAAAATTGGGCCTAGTTTAATCTCTGCCTATTGCTAGCCGCCCCACTCTTGCATTAAAATTTCCTAAGATAATTTTCATATGGTATAGTGAAAGACTATCAAATAAGCATTCTAATTCTTCATAGAACTCATCCTTGATATTGTTATCCTTAACTCCTGTGGGACCACGTACGATTTACGATTACGAAATTATGTCGTTTACCTTTTAGAATTATGTAAGATATCCTATCGCTGATAAATATAGTATCTCGGACAGCGGAGACGATTCTCCTTCGGACTAAAAACAGTTCCAAATTCAGGTCTTACAGCAATCCCGTGGTATAATACAGTGCTTCCTGATTCCTGACTACCTTCTCCTGGCCATCTAACTTCCTGTAAAGCGACTATATCTAAGGGTGATTTATTTAATCCCTGCCTTAATATCCCTTGTGCCTCACAACTATATAATAGCCTAACATTTCACGTTCTTAGAAACATGTCCTGTGTTTGAGCCTTTGGGACGAATTCCCTGAAGTAGTCCTCGTCCGGAGAACCGAATGGGGGACTATTTTACCTTCGGGAAATTTCACCCCATGTCCGCGCTTCTTGACGGTTATTAGCGAACAACCCTATCCCTTTTATTTATCGGAGAACAATAGACAACCTTTCTGCATGTGGAAGCCAGCAAGTGCGTACTGGAGTTTTAAGTGGATGTTTTGTATGATTACAAATTAATATTATCATAGTATTAATACCGCGCCGAAGCAGAGCGGTTTAAGGCATCTTGTTTTGGCACAGAGCTACGGGATGTGCGCTGATTCGAGTTCCCATGACAATATGGGAACGGTGCCCATACAGCATAGTAAGGAATTTGGGTAACTTTAATAAGTAACGGCTCCAGGTTGTGAAAACAGCTATTACGGCGTGGGGACCCGATATGCTTACGAGGGTCACTAGATAAGTTTTGAGTCACGGCAGTATGGCGACAGGAATGCAATAAACGAATATACCATTTGAAAGCCCAACTCTCGAACGTTAAAACCATAGCAGGTAGAAACGACTCCTTTCAGTTGTCTCTGAGCAGCACCTTTGTGAAGTAGTCTGTGCGTGTTGAAATCAAACATGTCCTATGGAGCTTGAGAGGGAGTATTTTCTTGCTATGATTTTATATGATTGTAAGTGCGGTTTAAATGAGTCGCAAACACTTGAGCAACTCACACAGAGATATGGGGACCTTGCTCCTTCACGTGCAACAGTTTTCCGCTGATTTCCTGAATTTAAGAGGGAGAGAGCATCCCTTAATGTTGAAGGGAGAAGTGGGGGGGCAAACAACAGTGGTGACAGAGGAAAACGTCTCTGCAGTGGAGACTCTGATTAAGGAAGATCCACGATTGACCTATAAGAACATCGAGGAGGGCCTAGGGATTAGTTCGCCAAGTGTTTCCACCATCCTGCACCAATACTTAAGAGTGAGGAAAATTTCTTCTCGATGGGTGTCATACCACTTGTGAGAAGGGCATAAACGCACTAGGGTGGAATTGTGTAGAGAAATGCTGGCGTGATTCAACAACGGGGACTCCCGCCGGATGTCAGACTTAGTGATAGGTGACGAAACTTGGATCTACCAGTATGACCGTGAAACAAAGCACCAATCATAGGTGTGCGTCTTCCCAGATGAGCAGCCTCCGACCAAAATCAAAAGGCCTAGGAGTGTGGGGAAAAAAATGGTGGCCACTTTCTTCTCAACAAGTGGTCACCTGGCTACAGTTGTGCTAGAGGATCAGAGGACAGTTACTGCTAAATGGTATACAGAAGTCTGTCTCCCCAAAGTCTTCACTAAAGATCCAGGAGAAGCGGCCATAGACTGGACTGCGGGGAATTCTGCTCCACCTCTTTGCACACATCCAATGCAACCATTAGGTTTCTGGAAAAGGCACCTGTGAAATTAATGTCTCATTGAGTTTACAGTCTGGACCTAGCCCCGTGTGACTATTTCCTGTTCCCGAACGTTCCCGCATGCGCGGACACCAATTTCAGCCCAGAAGGTGCTGTTGGAGGAGCTTAATGCAATGTCTGAGATCGAATGGCGTGGCTGCTTCCAGAAGTGGTTCCAGAGAATGCAACTGTGTATAGAATGTGCTGGAGAGTTGTTTGAAAATACATGATAGGTATGGAAACTTTATCATGGCCCATTGTTGCATATCTCAAAACTTGTCTAGTGACCTACGCATTATGACCTCTATATACTGGCTGGATGATCGTTCACCTCTGTGATTAACACATGCAAATGTCAGGTCAGGAACCGGCTGGTAGGCCTTCTAAGGCCTGTCGCACAATGGAGTTCTTAGTATTCACTTGTCATTATTTTTTCTACTGTAGTTTAGTAATTCCATCTGTTCAGGAGTCTGGTCCTTCTCAACCATTCATTAATAATATTGTGACACATCGTAATAGTGGTGTTTGAATTTTGCGGGTGACGGCAAGAGTAGTAGTCTCGCATTGGTGGAAATAGATTCGTGAATCGTTGACTCCGCGAGTTGAAAACCCTACTCAGAATGATCTATGGGTGTAAACCCCCATGTCCGGAAGGTACTGTACACATCTACCTCTGATTTCCAGAGAGTTCGATTCCAAAAGCTTCTATACTAGACAAATCTCGGTGACAAGCCGATAAAGTTCCTGCCCTGGGCCATATAAGCATTACCAAGTGGTCAGCATGTTTTGACAGCGATACTGTGAACTGACATCGGAAGAAAATCCGCCTAGTGAAATAGTACGGTTGGAAACAATTGTCTGATAAATAAACTATAACACAAAGAGTAATTATTACAGCAATTTATGAGTTAAATGTCACTGAAGGTTTATAGAATCAAATAAAGGTATTGTGAAATTTTACGCTATCATCTGTTGAGTTTTATTACAAGATAACAATGAGTGAACGCCCCCTCCCCCGGCAATACACACACATATTTCTTAAGGGAAATATACGAGTTTTCAGTGTATAAGTGGTGTAAAAACATCTATACCAGTTCAGAGATTAAAGCAATTTCTTTAAAAATGTTATTAAAATTAATGAATACGAAGTAAAATAAATTGATCTCACTACATGCATTAGGAGCTTAGAGTAATAAGGAGTTAAGGCTCTCACCTTTCTAAACAATCGGAACGAGATGCCAGACTTTACGTGATGGTCGCCTTTACCCCAAGAAAAACGCCTGGTACTCATTTCCGTCAGAGGCTAAGTCGACCCCAGGACATGCTGCCGCCAGTTTTAGACCAGTTTCAAAATCCCGACCTCACCTTTATTTGAACCTCGACCTTCCGGGTTGTAGCAAACTACCTTAATCAACTACGCTACAGCGTGCCCCCAAAAAATGATATATATATCAAATTATTTTATTGAAATATATAGAATAATATTAACTGAAAATTTATTTAATTAGTGGCATTAGAAATACAATAGTGGAGTACTTTATTGACTCCGAGAGCTATGCCAAAATGATTGCCCATGCCAGACAAGTCGAAGGGAATAAGCCAGATGAAAGAAGTTACGATCAAAAATACAACTGTCAAGAAACACGGGCATGGGTTCCACTGGGGAAAAATTTTCCAGAGGTAAAACAGTATCCCATTCTCATCTTCTAGCCCACATGACAGTCTATTAATCTTGAAATACATCACAAGTTACTAACCTGAGTTACATTTCGTGCTACCAGCCTGTTTTTGCAAAGTACATTCAAACCTGTCTTAAGTAGTTTGTTAAAGTTAGGTTCAAAAATGCCTCTAACTATAGATGACCATTAAATAAAGTCTATGAAATTTTCGGAATCACATTCTTAGTATAAGACATATTTTAGAAAAGAAATAGGAATATAATGGCACTGTGCATCAACTATTTGTAGACTTCAAAAAGGCATACAATTCAATTAAGAGGTAAAAGTTGTATAGTATCCTGCTGGAGTTTGGATTTCATAAAAAGTTAAGACTTATACGAATGTGTCTAAATGGCACAAAGAGTAGGGTGCGTGTAAATAGTTTTCGGATACTATTCAAATTCACAACGGGTTAAAGCAAGGAGATGCATCATCTCCTCTATTGCTCAAATTTGTACTAGAGCTTGCCAACAAATCTTTAGAGGTCGAAGAATACCTACAACTCAATTGTATCAACAAGCTATTAGTTTATGCTGATGAAGTAGTATTATTGGGCGATAGCGAGGAGATACTAAGGGCCAAGAAGCACACAGTAATGAGTAACAAAGAAATTCAGACTGGAAGTAAACATCAATAAAACTAAATAATGTCCACACACAGAGAAACATTACATATCAGAAATTGACAGCTAATGAGAGGAGAGAAATTTTGAAGTGGCTGAATTCAAACACATAAGAACAGTAAGTACAAATAGGAATGAAATGCATAAAGAAATTAAACATAAGCTCACTTATGGAAATTGCATGCTATTTGCATTACAGGGACTCTTGTCATCCCAACTCCTTTCAAAACCGGTAAACTGAAAACGTATACAATTATATTCTCCAATAATAGTATATGGAAGTGAAACATGGACTCTTACTTTAAGGGAGTAAAAGAGATTATGAGTATTGAGAATAAATTTCATAGAAAAAAAAATAGACCAAAGAGAAATGAAGAGACAGGCAAATGGAGAAGACTACATAACAGGCAACATGGCCTTTATAGCAAGCCAGATTTAATAATAACAGATAAGTCTCGTAGACTGCGATGGGCAGGTCATGTGGCATGAATGGGGAATGAAAGAAGTGCACGGAAGTTTCTTATATGAAAACCGGAGAGGAAAACGTCCAGTTGGTATAGCAAGAAAGAGGTGGGAGAATATCATTAACCGTGTTTTGAGGGAAGTAGATTATACAGGGGATGATTATAAAACATTAACTCAGGATAGGAATGTATGGAGAGCTTATGTCTGTACGGCCATGAACCTACAGGTTTCATAGTGCCACTGGGTTAGTTAGTTAGGGAAAGAGTTCTGGTTTATCACATCATGTCGTACAGTAAAAAAAAAACAACAAAAATATGCACCTTTCACAATAAGAACTTCCACTTTTGGCTCTCTGGTTCACTAAGAACCTTGGCCTCCTTCATAAAAACTGCCCATTCTTCTCTATTATTAGCTTTCTGTCTCCATCTTTTCACCTTCAGTCGTCTTAAGTCTTCCTCAACCTTATCTAACAATCTTGGTTTCTGACTTCCAACCTTTCTTCTTCCTTCCAGATTCCCTTCTAAAATATTTCTTGCTCCATCTGCAACACATGTCCCCATTCCAGTCTCATTCTTCTAATATAATAATAATCCCTATATAATTCTTTCAATTTTTGGTTCATTTCGTAACAAGAACACAAGTTCTGAAAAGCACATTCACTTCAAAATAAAAATTGATTACAAATAAATTACAAAAAAGTTAATACAGTCATATTCTAATAGCTGCATGAAGACAAATTTAACTCCAAAAACTCCATGTGCGACAGGCCTAGCAGTCGGCTGCTGGCCTCACAATCACGCGTTAATCACAGAGGTAGACGATCATCTAGCTAGTGTAGGGGATACATGTGATCAGCATGTTGGGTCTCCCAGCCATTTCTCAACCTGAAGTCGCTACTTATTGTAGCTACCCAAATGCCTAACGATGCTGGATTGGCACAGGCCCCATACTGGCTGAAATAACATGAGAAAATTTCTTCCCCCATGGGGACTCGAACCAGCACAAGTCCTGTAGCTCTGTGCCAAGGCTTCTTGCCTTAACCACTCAGCTACGGCACAAGACGAAAAATTTAACAGTAGATGGAAATAAAATTGAATGTGCTTTTATTCCACAATGTTTAAATTTTGGTGCAGATTATATAATTTGTATAGTAAAAGGAAAACATATAGCAAATTCCATAAAACTGTTAAATTTACAGAGTACAAACATTAAATTTACCATAGAAACAGAAAAAAAAAACAAACACATACCTTTTTTGGATCTTAAATTGTTGAAGAAAGAAGAAAAATTGAATTTGGGATTTATAGGAAAGAAACACATATGGAAAATGATATTAAACATGGTTTAACCCCATTGGACATAAATTTGCAGCCTTCTATAGTTTAACTCACAGATTGGTAAACGTATCTGTAAGCTAAGAAGATTTCAAAATAGAGAAAAAAACACATAATCAAAGTAGCCAGAGAAAATGGGTTTGATGAAAAAATGGTACACAAAAAATAGAAAAGTATAAAAAACAAAAAAATGATCAACAAAAGCACTCTTCAAAAAGAAAACCACCTATAAAAAATACAGGAAATTCACATATCATCCTTCAGCACACAATAAATTCCACAAGATATTTGACAAATTTAATATTAAATTAGCAACAAAAAATGATCACAGTTTAAATCAACTAATAAAAACTAACAAAAATGGAAAAAACTGAGTAAGTAAAAAACCAGGAATATATCAAATAGAATGTACTGGCTGTGATAAGATATATATAGTAAAAACAAAAAGAAACCTGAAAATTAGAACCAAGGAACACATATGGAAAATTAAAAATGGAGAAATAGAAAAGTCTGCAGTTGCTGCTCATATTTGGTAAGAAAGACACAATATAAATTCAAACACTAAATTATTAAAACAATTAGAAAATCTCCCCATTTAGGGAAAAAAATCTACATTTAGGAGAACAACAATTGAGTCATGTATTTTGAAATTCCTGCTGAACATGACCTAGTTTGGAGGCTCTTTTGCCAGCCAGAGAAGGGAGCTGATACCGTCATCCAGGGACTACAACATAAAACTCAACCGTCTGGGCAAGCTGACAATGATATAGAGGATTATATTGAAACATGTTCAAACTGAACCAACAATAATTTGAGGTAAGATGTTCCCATTCTCATAAAAACTTGATACTATGTAGGTCACTAGATAAGTTTTGAGATATGCAACTATGGGCCATTATAGAGTTTCCATACCTATCATACGTTTTCAAACAACTCTCCAGCACATTCTATACACCGTTGCATTCTCTGGAACCACTTCTGGAAGCAGCCACACCACTCGATCACAGACACTGCACTAAGCTCCTCCAACAGCATCTTCTCGGCTAGGAAATTGGTGTCTGCGCATGCAGTTCTTCACGTTAGGGAACAGGAAATAGTCGCATGGGGCTAGGTCCAGACTGTAGGCTCAATGAGACAATTTTACAGGTGTTTTTCCAGAAATCTAATTGTTGCATTGGATGTGTGCAAAGAGGTGGAACAGAATTCTCCGCAGTCCAGTCTTTGGCCGCTTCTCCTGGATCTTTGAGAAGACTTTGGGGAGACAGACTTCTGTATACCATTTAGCAGTAACTGTCCTCTGATCCTCCAGCACAACTGTAGCCAGATGACCACTTGTTGAGAAGAAAGTGGCCACCATTTTCTCCCCCACACTCCTAGGCATTTTGACTTTGGTCGGAGGCTGCTCATCTGGGAAGACCCACACCTATGGCTAGTGCCTTGTTTCACGGTCATACTGGTAGATCCAAGTTTTGCCACCTATCACTATGTCTGACACCCGGCGGGAGTCCCCGTTGTTGAATCTCACCAGCATTTCTCTACACAATTCAACCCTAGTGCGTTTATGCCCTTCTGACAAGTGGTGTGACACCCATCGAGAAGAAATTTTCCTCACTCTTAAGTATTGGTGCAGGATGGTGGAAATACTTGGCAAACTAATCCCTAGGCCCCCCTCGATGTCCTTATAGGTCAGTCGTGGATCTTCCTTAATCAGAGTCTCCACTGCAGAGACATTTTCCTCTGTCACCACTGTTGTCGGCCTCCCATTTCTCCCTTCATCTTTAAGGGATGTTCTCTCCCTATTAAAATTCAGGAAATCAGCAAAAAACTGTTGCATGTGAAGGAGCAAGGTCCCCAAATGTTTGTGTGAGTTGCTCAAGTGTTTGCGACTCATTTAAACTGCACTTATAATCATATAAAATCATAGCAAGAAAATACTCCCTCTCAAGCTCCATAGCACACGTTTGATTTCACCATGCACTAGCTACTTCACAAAGGTGCTGCTCAGAGACAACTGAAAGGAATTGTTTCTACCTGCTATGGTTTTGACTTTCGAGAGTCGGGCTTTGAAATGGTATATCAGTTTATTGCATTCCTGTCGCCATACTGCTGTGTCTCAAAACTTATCTAGTGACCCTCATATGCATTACTAAGTTTAAGTCTAAAAGTGTGTATCCACAGACAACTGGATTATGTAAAACCACCAGCTAATACCCAGTATGTGCTGCTATGCTTTAATAAATTGAATATGATTTTAAAATTATGGTCAGGTGAACTCCTACACCTAATGGTTTTATAGTAAATAGCAGCTAAACACTTGTCCTATATGAAAACCTGTGAGTATGTACAAAGGTACATCCATCCATAGTAATTCTGCCTGAGGGCAGGTCTTTCACTTCAATCATAGCATTGTCATGCTATGCTTTGCTAGGGAATAATAGGTGTGGTAGCTTCCCATTGCTTTCCACATCGGTGAAGGATGATGGTGATAATGATAAGGATGATGATGATGGCCAGATGATTTTCGGGGACCGTTGGGTCCTAAGCTTCCTGATATTTGTCTTACAGATGAGGAAAAATCCTGAAAAAACGTCACCCAGAAGCCTGTCCCAACCGGGAATTGAATCTGGCTTGACAAGGCAGCATGCTACCTCGAGACCACAGCGGTGGACACAAAGGTATATATTGCAACAAACCAAACATGGCAATTGCTATAGTCAATTTTTAATTCCGGTGGACACAAAGGTATATATTGCGACAAACCAAACATGGCAATTGCTGTAGTCAATTTTTAATTCCAGGTAAACCCCCACTTCTAAGAGTCAGATTTTGCTGTTTTTTGGACAATAACTACCTCGGTTTATTTCAATATGATATTCTGAGTTTCGCTGTGAAACATCGAAAATAGAGATTGCTAGAGCAATTTTTAAATTTTCATTTCAAAGCATAAAAAACATCTCCACGAAAAAATACATACATGTGACAACTTTCATAGCAATCGGTGAAGAAATTTTGGAAATTTAAGATTTTGGACACACAAATATTTAGATTTTTTATTTTTATAGATAGAAGATAATAAGACTGATTCCAGTATATGGAAGTGAAACCTTCATTTAATAAAGAAAAATGCTAAGAAATGATTTTGAACCTATCAATGAGAGGATATGAGAATTAGATATAATAATGAATCATATGACTTGTGTAGAGAACCAGAGGTGTTGACAACAAATAAACTGAAAATATCACAATGGGCTGAACATGTACAGAGAATGGACAGACAAAGCATTCCCAAGATATCTAGAAAGGACAAATATTCGGTAAGAAACCCTGCCTGAAAACCTAAGAAAAAATTGCTGGATGTACTAAAAGATTATCCATCCATCCATAGTAATTCTGCCCGAGGGCAGGTCTTTCACTGCAATCATAGCATTATCATGCTATGCTTTGCAGCTTTACTAGGGAATTATAGGTGTGGTAGTTTCCTGTTGCTTTCCACACCGATGATGGTTGATAATGATAAGGGTAATGATGATGATGGTCGGATGATTTTCGGGGACCGTTGGGCCCTAAGCTTCCTGACATTTGTCTTACAGGTGAGGAAAACCCCGAAGAAACCTCACCCCACTAGCCTGTCCTGACCAGGAATCAAACCTGGACCTGCTGCATGACAAGGCAGCATGCTACCTCGAGACCACAGCGGTGGACTAAAAGAATATAGGCAACAGTAATTGAAGTTGAGCAATTGAAAAGAAGAAGCTATGGACAGAGAAGAATGGAGGGAGATGTTGACGAAGGTAGAAGCTCATCTTGCTGACAATGATGAATCAGCACCTAATTTTATCGATGTAGAGTACAATAAATTATTGTACTACAGATCTCTTATTTAAGATCCTACATACCTCGATTCCCAATTATTTATCATCCCGTTTCCAGTATCTATCCTCAAACCATAACTTAAACACAAGATCACAACATAGTCTCTTGCTTAATATACCGCAACATAGGACATCACATCACTCCATGTCATATACTATCTTCACTTCTCGCAACTGGAATTCCCTACCACAAGAAATAAGGGGCTGCCAGACATTGGCATCTTTTAAAAGAAATCTAAATTTATATTTGCTCTAACCTCGACTTCATTATTACCCAGTGTACTTACTTACTTATTACTCACTGGCACTATCGAACCCGTAGGTTCATGGCCGCACGGACATAGGCTCTCCATACATCCCTATCTTGAGCTAATGCTTTCCAATCATTCCCTGTATAATCTACTTCCCTCAAATCATAGTTTATGTTATTCTCCCATCTCATTCTTGGTCTACCAACTGGGCGTTTTCCCTCTGGCTTCCCTACAAGGAAGATTCCATGCAAGTCTTTTCATTCCCCATATGCGCAAAGTCCTGCCCATCACAGTTTACGAGACTTACTGTTCTTATTATATCTGGCTTCTTATAAAGAACAAGTAGTTCATTGTTATGTAGTCTTTTCCATTACCTGTCTGTTCATCTCTCTTTGGTCCAAAAATTTTCCTAAGAACTTTATTCTCAAATACTCGTAATCTCCTTTCCTCCCTTAAAGTAAGAGTCCATGTTTCGCACCCATATAATATAACTGGTAGAATAATAGTTTTATATATTTTCAGCTTAACGTTTTTTGAAAGGAGTTGGGACATCAAAAGTCTCTGCAATGCATAATAGCATGCATTTCCAGAATTGAGCCTATGTTTAATTTCTTTGTGCATCTCATTCCTATTTGTGATTATTGTTCCTAGGTATTTGAACCCAGTGTAAGGTATATATATTAATTGGTGTTTCTTGTATAATTTATCATATTATTATTATTATCGTATCATTATTGTTACTACCCTATAAAATGTTGTTTGTACATGAAATTTACTTTGCTACATTTATTGTATATTTAACTGTTTATAATTAGTATAGTGTATATCTATATTTGTCAAATATTTATTTGTATTTGTGCTGGTTGAGTGGAAGAGAGGGCCTTATGGCCTTAACTCTGCAGAATAAATTAAATATTATTATTATTATTAACAACATGTCTACAGAGTGTCTCAAATTGATGTATCATTGGGTCGGTATGTTGACTGCATACCATTCATGACATCTTTAGGGAAATGAGAGTAATTAACTAACTTGGTCTAGTAACTCCTAACAAAGGGGAGGGTAAGGTCCAACATTGGGGTTTTACACCATTGTAGGAAAAAAACATATGGTTATAAGGTGGAGAAACGGTCACACATGAATTCTTCTAAGTTTTACAGAATTGCAGTGTGCATGAGTTGTGTGGAGTTGCTGAAATGGTTAATGTAACTTCCAGTAGATGGCTCTGAAGTCGGCATTACCAACCTTGGGGAAAAATTCACAAATGATAAAAAATAGACTTAAACTAACTTCCCATTTCCTAACTTAACAAAACAAATTACATGCATATTATTTAATAAACTATAAATTAATTTTACGTACACTAACTTGTCCCATCGGAATCTAACAAAATGAAGTTAATTTCTTGAAATATGGTTTGGAATTATTTTCAAATGTTGGTAACTCCAATTTGAGAGCCAAATAGCAGATGTTACATGAAGCATTTCTGCATCTATAAAACTCGATTGACAATATTCGCATAATTTATAAATATTTAAAAATCATAAGAAATGTTTATAAAATGGTTCCAAAATGTTTAAAATAGTACGAAACATTATTATAAATGGTTGAAATGTGTTTAGTGCATCAATGGCATAAGAATGTTAGATGGAAAATTGTGTGTGTCTTAAAGTCAATCTCAGCCAAACATATTAACACAGAATTTACAGGAAAATTAATCAGTTGTACAAATGTAATGGTTACTCCGGCAGGTCTGACCATACTTATTTATGTGATTTTTTACCATGCATGTTGCAATTCATAGCAACACTTAATAATATATGCTAGACAAATGTAAGATTAGGTTGAATTATTTTGTTTCAGCTTCTTAAGTTTAAAGCTGATATGGATTATTTTTTGTAGTTTCTAGCACATTCCTGTCAACTTGGCTTCCCGTTGTACTACCCATAATGCAAACATACCATTCAACGTTACATACGGTTAATATTTCATTTTGGCTATTCTATGCCAACTGTGAATATTCAATCAGAAAACAAGTGACTGGTAGCATCATGTTGGCCAATCTGATAACACATGTTCCTGCTAGAGCCAATTGCCAACATGTTTACTCACATGTAAAGGGATTCTATCCCAGGAGTCCACCTACATTAGTGGGCAAATAAAGGTTAAGAAAATGGGCAAGTTAGTGTTAGTTAGGGCAAATTAAGGTGAGAAATGGGCGAGTTAGTACACCATATTAGCTCAGCATTCACATGTTTGATAGCGGGGTTTTTGTGATGAGTTTGCTACACTGTCTGAGCAATGACCAATACTTTTTACATTGTAAATATAGCGATTTTAGGTTATTTCAAGCTCCACTTCTCATTTTATTTTAAGGCATTTCTCACTTTTTTGGGGGAGGGGACAAAATCCATATATATATATATATATATATATATATGGATTTTATTTTTAATATATATATCCATCCATAGTAATTCTGCCCGAAGGCAGGTCTTTCACTGCAATCATGGCATTATCATGCTATGCTTTGCAGCTTTACCAGGGAATTATAGGTGTGGTAGCTCCCTGTTGCTTTCCACACCGGTGAAGGATGATAATGATAAGGGTGATGATGATGGCCAGATGATTTTCGAGCCCTAAGCTACCTGACATTTGTCTTACAGATGAGAAAACACCCCGAAAAAAACCTCACCCAGGAGCCTGTCTCGACCGGGAATTGAACCCGGGCCCACTGCGTGACAAGGCAGCACACTATCTCGAGACCACAGCAGTGAACACACATATATATATATGACATAAGAAAAATAAATGCCTAGATGGGATTTGAACCCAGACCTCTGATTGGTATATATATATGTATATATATATATATACACAAGGTGTGATCAATAAGTTTCCAGAATGGCTTCAAAACAATTATGCCATTGAGGAGTTTTTAATTTTCACCCAGGCTGTACACTCAGAATTTCCTTGTGATGAATTTGGAGGGGTTAGCGCGACCTTCTTTGACCTTGCAGTATGCTGGTAGAAGCTCTGAAGTGAAGACATGTTTTTTGCATGTGGCGATTTCTCTGTGTAGCAACAATGCAGGATTACGAGGAACAAAGAACATGCATCAAATTTTGCTTTAAACTTGGTATAAAACTGCAACAGAAACATATCAAATGTTAAGAACAGCTTATGGGGAGGAAGCAATGGGCAAATTCTCAAGCATTTGAGTGGTTTTCGAAATTTTAAAAGGGGCGTGACATCGGTTAAGGATGAAAATCGTCTGGGATGACCAACTTCCAGCAAAACCAATAAAAATATCGATCGAGTGAGGGAAATGGATTAATGTATAAATGATAGGCGCATTACAATACGAGAACTGTCTGATTCACTAGCACTCTCGTTTGGAAGTGTTCAAAAGCATTTTGAAAGACGATTTGAACATGCGAAGAATTGCTGCAAAGTTCGTGCCCCGCCTCCATTCAAATGACCAAAAGGAAAGTCGTGTGATTGCCTGCACAGATCTTAAAGAACAGCTTAAAAATGACCCATGGTTCATGGAAAAGGTTATTACTGGTGATGAAACATGGATTTATGGCTACGATCCAGAAACTAAACAACAGTCTTCGCAATGGAAGAGTCCTGCATCTCCACGCCCCAAGAAAGCCAGACAAGTTCGATCGAATGTGAAGTCAATGATGATTGTTGTTTTTTTTTGACATTAATGGAATTGTGCATAAGGAATTTGTACCACAGGGTCAAAACAGTGAATCAAGTGTACTACAAAACAAGTGTTTGCAAAGTTGTGAGGGAGAATGGTGTGACGCAAACGGCCAGAGAAATGGAGGACTGGTGACTGGTTCCTGCAACACGACAATGTGCCCACGCACAAAGCAATTTCTGTCCGCCAGTTTTTGGACAAAAATAGGATGAGTACTGTTCCCCATCCAGCCAATTCTCCAGATCTGGCTCCAGCAGACTTTTTCCTGTTCCCACGGCTAAAAATTCGGCTTCGAGGACATAGTTTTGAGGACATTGATGTCATCCAGTGCGAATCGCAGAAGGCATTGGACGGACACATTTAAAGAAGAAGACTTCCAGAAGTGCTTCCAGCATTGGCAGAAGCGCTGGGACAAGTGTATCAACTCCCAAGGTGACTACTTCTGATCACGCCTCGTATATATATATATATATACTATATATATCATGTAACTATTGCAAACAATAAATTGTGCGTTTTTTTCCATTTTTTACTTGAATTTATGAATCCTCTTCATTTTTTTTGTTTACGTTATTTAAAAAAACTCAAGTTATTAAATTTTCAGGTATTTTCCGCAATTTCTTAGGACAAAAACATACATACACACAAATATTCCTGATACCATCTTTCACATGCTGCCATATGAATTTGTGCATTATATATATATATATATTTTTTTTTGTTATTTTTCTTCAAATTACAGTGGACTGCCATCTGCAATAGAATCTCCAAATTATTATTTAACAGAATCGCTCACTAATTACCTCAATACAATATTTACAATAAAAATGATAATCATACACAATGAACAAAATCCAAACTATAACCAAGTGAATGCATTTTGGAGAACTTGCAATGTTTAAAAATATTTTCCAGGAGTGCTCGAGTTGTGGACTGGAGAGTAAAGGGTGAGCATGCAGTGATTGGCTGTTGTCAAGGTTGAATGCATTGCTGTGACAACAAAGATCCACAATTCTCAAATGCTAAACTGACACTAGTACAAATATAACTCCAGAATCCTACATTTAGGAACCACCACTTTTTAAACACCTATACAAACTAAAAAAATTAATACAATACATAAATATGCAGACCATTTTTATTTACTTGAGCTTTCCATATAGACAATCATTAAGCTGAAAATGTGCTGAGGGAAATCACAACAAATCTCCCTTTGCAGTCTTGTTGTTTGCACTGGTAACTGCTGTTTATTTGCATCCCGTCTAAAATTACACTTTGAGGCAGTAAAGAAAAGAATATGCATCCTTTCTTGTGATGGTACATTATACAGAAAATAAATATATCACAAGTCACTCCTCTCTCATATTCTACACATACTGGGATGCAACACTTTGACAGAAGCTCAGGAAGCTAACAGTTGCATCTGGAAGCTCGTTTAATGTACAACACTCAAAAACAATCTAGTTCATACTCTAAACAATTAAATTCCCAAACTTATACAATTAAAAAATATCAATACTTACATTAGAAATGGGTTCTTGATACTCATCTATATCTAACAATACATTTGTATATTAACTCGATATTCATTTTATTCTATACTATGTTCCTTTAAATACTTTATGCTTTTATTAACAAGGGAACTGTCAGCCATTACATGTCAAAAACTACATTTTCTTCCAGAAAAGCATTGTGATGTACCAAGGCCATGTCCAAAAGATGTTGTTGTTTTCAAATGCTGGGCCTTGGCAATGAAGCCATTAGCGTTCTTGCTCTCCAATATTTCTCTGTGGTGGATCCAACTGGTAATACTTCACAGGTTTGTAGACGTTCTTCGTTCATTTCTTCGTCTTTGTTGCATAGAGGACAATTTGGATTCGTGTAGATTCCTATTTTATATAAATGTTTGGCCAAATAGTCATGTTCTGTAAGCAGTCTAAATTTTGCTACTGTGGTTTTACGTGGAATTTCTGGAATAATATCTGGCTTCTTTACTAAAATATTCCATTTTTTGTCTTTTGGCTTTATTACATAGGTCTTGGTTTTGTTTGATTTTATATTTGCTTTTAATTATTCTTTTTATGGATGTGAAAGGTAAGCTTTTAGTAGTATTCTGAATTAGATTGTAGCCTTTTTTGGCAAGAAAATCAGCAGTGTCATTTCCAGCAATTCCACAATGTGCAGGTATCCATTGCAATTGAATTCTTTTCTGTAGTTTTTTGAAGTTGTTGAATCATTTTGTAGCACTTTTTAATTTGTATTGACTTCATTTTGTGTGAATTTATTGCATGTATTGCTTGCTGCCTTAGAATCAGAGAGTATGACAGCATTTTGAAATTTATTTATTCTGTATAGTAATTGTTGGAGTGAAATATGAATAGCCGTTACTTCCGCATCAAAATTTGTTGTGTGGTATCCTGCCGGTTGATAAAACGAAAATAATGCACATGTAATTCCTGATCCTGAGTTGTTATCAATAGTAGATCCATCTGTGTAGACATGTAACCATTCTTCTGGTGGATATCTCTTATTATCTCAATGTCCAAAAGATTACACTGGTCAACAAGGTTTTCTCCACAAGAAATCTGATTAGTGAATCTATTACACATCCAAGTTAACTGTTCACGGGCAGAGGAGAAGGGTTTTAGCGCTAGTGTCGCCGATCTACTGAATTTGTGGAAGGGATCTAGGATTAAACTGTACATCCGATCACGTATTAAAATTTTTCAACTTCAAATGTGGGGGAAGAATCTCTAAACACGTGTGAAATATCTTAACATGGTGGTCAAATTAGCCATTTAAGCACGGAATGCTCAAGGGTCGGATCATTTAAAATCACAGTATTTGTCGTCTCTCTGTTACCAGCCTCACAATAAATCACAAGTGGCAACATGTGAGAAGGGCAAGGAAGGGACAGCTCATTCCTAGGTGTAACCCCAAAAGTAACAGGGTTGTCAAGTTAGTCATTCTGTCACTAACCGCGCAGAATGACGGCTCATTAAAATACATAGTATTTGTCAGCTCTCTACCTGCCAATCAAACAACATAATACAAAGGACAAGAAGTGGCAACATAGTAAGGAAGAGAAAGAGAAAGACAGTTTGTTAGTTAACATATTTTCCGCCTGCACAAAACACTTGGAAGGGTAATAGTGCATTTTTCATACTGAATTCAGATATGTAGTCAGAATCTTTTCATCAGGCACAGTTTTTTTTGTGACAGCTACTTTTTTAAAATTGATTTTAGCATTTTCTTTGACCTGTCATAGGAACCGTCCCATGCCATAGCTGAGTGGTTAAGGCAGGAAGCCTTGGCGCAGGGCTACGGAACTTGCGCTGGTTCGAGTCTCCATGGGGGAAGAAATTTTCTCATGGTATTTCGGCCAGTATGGGACTGGTGCCCACCCAGCATCGTGAGGCATTTGGGTAGCTACAATAAGTAGCGGCTCCAGGTTGAGAAAACCAGCTGTAAATGCTGGGGGACTCGACATGCTGACCACATGTCACCCCAACACTGGCTGATGATCATCTACCTATGTGATTGACACATGTGGATGTGAGGCCAGCAGCGGCTGGTAGGCTAAGGGCTCTCTAGGCCTGTCGCACCAGGAGTTTTTTTTTTGTCATAGGAACCTTTACCTTATATAAAGAGTTCGCTGTACCAGTATATGCAGATATGACCTTAACTCATAACTCTGATTCTGATCTAGCTCAAACTGAAAATGATTCAGATGGAAATAAAAATGATCTTACATAAAATATGCCCGAAAATCACTATCTACCACTTTCTAGGTAAGTCAGAATGAGTTAAGAGTTATATGGATTTTATTAAAAATTATAAAAAATGTAAATGAATATCACAGAAAACTCTTGCGTGACAGGAAAAAATTATATTTAAATTCGGGATGAAAAATACTTCTAAAATCTCATATTTTTATTCTTGTGAAAGAAAAAAAAGTTTATTTTTGTTGACCAGTGTTATCTGCCATCCTTAACTGAAGGCACTAAAATGCACCAAATCTCTCATTTAAACTACAGGGAAGTAATACAACTCTTGAATTGGTAGATGAGATAACCCTCACTACCTGCTCTATGCACCGCAACCCGTCTCACTCCACTGTCCTCTTACTGAAGCAAGGAGTCCATCTGGTCCATACAATTGGTTGCCATTGCTGGATTCTAGCTTCAATTTCAGTGTTTTGGAATTAAAAACAGAAAATATTTTTTCAACACAACCTTTATACATCAGAATGCTTCTCTGGGAGGTTTTGGCGTCCAATGGTTTACAGTTCCCTTATAAATAGACTCTACTCATCTCTGGTCTAATGCCTGGTCGAGTGGTTAGATGCGGTGCCTATATTGAATGTCTGTGATATATGAGTATGCCAGCCGATAATGACTGTTGCATCATCACAGGGACAGAAGAAATTAAAATAAATGGACTCAAGTATGAAGAAATGGTGAAATTAAGTTTTTGGCAGGGGAACATTGAGGAAACCCCAAGAAAAGCTACCTTGGCTCTGATTTGTTCACAACAAACCTCAAATGGAGTGGTAGACATGAACTCGGTACCCTGAGGCAGAAGGCGAGCATCTAACCACTTGCACCACAGAGCTGCCTTCGATTTTAAGACTGAAATGGAACATTACATTACAATTTACTTCAATATTTACAAAAACCTACTCAACTTCTCTTGCCAACATATGAATACATCATGGCAAACATAATAATTAATACATTTAATAAATAGATAAAATTGTATTAAACAGTCAATAAAAACGCAAATCACGAATTTAAAATATTGAAAGACTATTATAACTCTTTAAATTGGTGATTTGGGCTTTTATTGACTCTAATATAATAAATAATAATTTTACAACTAACAAGCATGCATAATCAATAAAAATTTTATGAACGGAAATAATAAGTTCATACCATCAGTATCTATTTCATCATAAAGCTAAATATAAATAAATAAATATGTTACAAAAAATATATTTTTAATAATTGTGACATAATTTTACATTTCATTTTGTGAATTGGCAATACTGATTGAAAGAACTTTAATTTGAACTATTATAGGAAATATCGCTATGAGATATAATTTAAAATAAATTCAGTTTACCTCACCTCAAATCCCATCCTCTAATTAGGCCAATTTCAAAACCTAGACAGTTTCATCATCAGTAATTTCACGACTGATGTTCTGTTGTCCAGAAACACTGCTTCTTACCCGATCTGTTGGTGGACCGATGAACCTCAGAATCAAATCAATTTCATGGGAATTTCAAAATTCATTCATTTTTTTTTCTTTCGAGTGTGCAATTTTTTCCAACACCATCAGCTCTTTTGTTTTTCTATTTGTTTTATTAAACTGGTCTTTCTTCCAATTAGACTTTACTGACTAAGCTTAGCGGATACTGCAGATTTTTTCCACTTCACCATTTTTTGACATTCTACGATGTTCCCTCACCCTGGTTTTAAAATTTCTTTTCGTTTCCCCTATAACAATTTTTTTTCATCAAGCAGGAGTATACCAGATAAAATGTGCCGATTGTGATAGGATATATACAAGGAAAACAAAACGAGAAACTTTACCATTAGAATGAAAGAACACATTAGAAATGTAAAAAATTGAGAAGAAGAAAAATCTGCAGTAGCTAGCTGCCCATGTTTGGCTGAGGAACACAAAACTGATGTGAATGCAAAATTATTAAAACAGTTGGAAAATACAAGAGAACTTACAATTTGGGGGATCTACATCCAGTATAACAAAAAAGCGGATTACAAATCTTGAAATTCCCGGTAAAATTATTTGATTTGCAAATTCTTCGGCCAACCAAAAAGATGGAGTGTGAGTCAAAATCAAGGGCCGACGACATAAAATTCAATAGTCTGGTATGCATCGCATATCAGAACATGTTCAAATAGAACACAACAATTTATGAGGTACAATGATTCCTATTGTAATTTATTAATATACTATTCTCTTTAATAGTGAGTGGAGAACATATTTTTAATGACTCACCTCATATAATATGCCGGTATCAAAGATATTTGAAATTATATGAGGTGAGTCGTTAAAAATATGTTCTCCACTCACTATTAATGATATAACCTCATAATGTTTACTTCCTAATATTAATTTAAATACACTATTCTCTATATTTAATTAATGTTGGGAAGTAAACATTATGAGGTATAATCATTAAAATTCATCGGAGAACATATTGTTTAAACAACTCACCTCATGAAGCATGAATCCTATGAGGTGAGTTGTTTAAACAATATGTTCTCCGATGAATTTTAACACTATTCTCTGTTGCACAAACATCAGTCTTCATAAGTTATTAAGGTATAACTATGTTGAATTATTTATTCAACAACTCAATGAGACATTTATAATTACTTTCATAATTTATGCCTGTACAGTTATCTATCTTTTCCTCTGTTTATCACCTCCCTTTATACTGATAAGGGAACTGTCACCATTGCATGCTGAAACCTACCTTGAATTTCTTCCAGAGAAGCATTGTGATGTACAAAGGCCATGTCCAAAGAATTATCTGCTATTTTTAAGGGGGGTGATGGGTGAAATTTTCGGTCAAATTTAGCATTTTTTTTGTTTTAAAAAAATACTACGTACCTTAAAGTATAAGTTGGCGAAGTTTCAGTGTCCTATGGTACTTATAAATCTCCCTAATGGCTGTAGGAGGGCATGTATGCTACATTCTAATTTTACTGCATGCAAACTTTCAAATTGGCTTTTCTGCACTTTTATTTTTCATTGCATGTCAATACATTCAAATCAAAATAGCATTGACAAATGTAGTGATTGAAGCACAAAATTTTAACTGCATGTCCCACACACTATGACTAATAATTCTATGCATGAATTTTGAAAGATCGTTGATAGTTTTTGAAATAAAAAATAAAATATGTGTAGTAATTTTAAAAAAATGAAAATTTTCATATGCAGAGGATGTATATATTTTTTTCTTCCCTTATTATAATGATATAGAAAAGTTAATGCATAGTGTTGTTCTAAATAAGTCAGATCGTGTAGAAAAAATTAAAAAATTTTACTAAAAAATTATGGGACTTGTTAAAAATTTAAATATGCAAATTTTTAAATGGATTTTCTTCAATAACTCAAAAACCTTTAAGCCTAGAAGGATGAATGTGTGTACAAAACATCAAGCATGTAGCTTAAAAACTGTAGAAAATTGAAATTTCACCCATCACCCTCCTTAACTGCAAAGCACTAAAATCCAGCACAAAATCCAGCACAAAATCTCTCATTTAAACTATAGAGAAGTAATACCACTCCAGAATAGGTAGATTGGATAACCCTCATCACCTGCCATTCCATGTTGCATCCCACCTCACTCCACTCTGCTCTTACTCAAGCAGGGAGTTCACCTGCTCCATACAGTGGGTTGCCATTGCTGGATGATGGCTTCAATTTCTGTGCGTTGCAGTTAAAAACAGCAGATTATTTTTTGGACATGTCCTTGCTACATCAAAATGCTTCTCTGGGAGAAATTTCAAGGTAGGTTTCAGCATGCAATGGTTAACAGTTCCCTTGTTACAAAAACAAATTTTTTCTTTGCTATTAGTATTTTATAATTACGTAAACTTATAATCACTGTGGTATTTAAAACAATATTATATATAATACTAGTAAAATTCATATCAAATTCCGTTGAGGTGAAGTCATATGTTGAAAGTTAAAAATTAAATTGTACCTGTTGGTAGGTGCTGTCATCCTCAATTTTGTTAAAATATTGTATATAAAATTAACTGGAGCACTTTCAGAAGTTATCTTCCATCTTCTGCAGGTTGAGTTTCCGTTACTTGTTGCTGTTGTGTAACAACAAATAACGGAAACTCAACCTGCAGAAGATGGAAGATAACTTCCGAAAGCGCTCCAGTTAATTTTATATACAATATTTTAACAAAGTTGAGGATGATGGTACCTACCAACAGGTACAATTTAAGTACTATTATATTTATTTTCAATTGCATTCTTACGTTAGTAGTATTTAATATTAGTTTTAATTATAGTTTATAAATGCACTTTGTATTTTTACTTAACTGGTTGAGAGAAAGATAAGGCCCTATGGTCTTAGCTCTGCCAGTTTAAATAAAACATTTATTATTATTATTATTACTAAACGATACCACAAATAACAAACTTCCTGTCATCCTGCATTTTATCATACTAAGATGATATGTTTGCATCACATTAGTTGTAGAGATCTCAATATAAAAACAAAGAGGATAACAAAAATCAGTGATCAAGAAATGTATTTGGACATTTTTTTTTTCAAATCCTCCGAGAATATGATAACTATTAATATTTACAAGCTCTGGGAGGATCTAGGTATAAGTGGTAGCAGCCATATTACTGGCACTGGCCACTTTACTGTAGGACATATGGGAAATAAATATTTTTGCATTCTATCAACTCCAGTGATACAGAATCTAGAGTAATTTTTTTTATCTAAAGCCATCAAGTCATCTTCCGACATTACTGGCTTTCTTTTCTGGCATTGGCACAATTGTAACACACTTCTAAGGTTGGGGCACCTGGAAGGCATAGTTAATGTTATCCCGATGATATGATGGGTGATAAATGATAATGAATCACCAGCAGAGTTCTTAAACCTAAATTCCATGGGCGATCACAGGAATAATTCCCTTTAAGGAAAAATTCTTGTGTTCTAACTGGGAATCAAATCCAGGACCTCAAGAGCTAGAGTCAGAATCTCTGACCACAAGATCATGAAGCTGGTCTAGAGTAGGACATAATTTAATAAATATGGTGAATGTGGAGACATCTTACCTCATAACTTGTGTCCTATTTGAACTAGTTTAAGTATTTCATGTATACCATCTTCAGCTTTTCCAGACGTTGAAATTTATGTTATCGGCCCTGGATGTCTGCTCCAACTCCAGCTTCTGATTTACCAGGGCTGAGAACGTAAATTTCAACAGCTAGAAAAGCTGAAGATGGTATATATGATATACTGAAACTAATTAAAATAGAACACAGAAAGTTATGAGGAAGATGACTCTGGAATCACCTTATTTATTAAGAACCTCATAATGTTACTTCCTAATGTAACGTATTAAGACATAACTTTGTAAATTAATGAGTCATTTTTTTTACATCTTACCTCATATTTTATGTTTCTTTAAACACATGAACTAGTTTTCAAGAGAAGGATTTCTCTCATTTCCAACTGACATTATGACTACCGGATTTTCGTTGGAATCTCCATCAGTAACATTGCCATCTGGTGTTGATTTGATGAACTTTGAGATGAGCTCACGTTCATCAGGAATCTCGAAATTCATGGATCTAAATTTGTTCTTCTGAATATATATCTTCTACCAAATTGTCAATTCTAAAGGTTTTTCCAAATGTTTTAAAAGTTGGGCTTCATTTTCAACTTTATGATTCTCCGATAAACTATGTGCTGCAATAGCTGATTTTTCAATTTCATCATTTTTAATATTTCTAAAGTGTTCCTTAGTGTGAGTGTCCAAATTCCTTTTTGTTTTTCTTATGTGTACTATATGAGGTAAGATATAAGAAAAGACTCATTAATTTATGAATTAAGAACCTCATAATGTTATTTCCCATATTTAACTATCAAGACATAACTTGTTTAAAAATCAACCATATTAAACTATGCATATGAGCAATTGTGCATATAATGAGAGAATTTCATGAAAGTAGTTCAGTGGATTTAAAAGAAGTAAATCTACAAAACTCCATGGAATGAGAAGTCTAGAAGCCCTTAGCTTACCTGCCAGCTGCTGTCCTCACATCCACATATGTTAATCACAGATGTGGACGATCATTTAGCCAGTATAAGAATGGCATATGGTCAGCATTTTGGGAGCCAGCCATTGTAGCTGGTTTTCTGAACCTGAAGCAGCTACTTATCATAGCTACCCAAATTCCTAGTAATACTGGGTGGGCATTGATTCCATACTAGTCAGAATTTCATGAGAAAATTTCTTTCCCCATGGGGCTTGAAAGAGCGCAAGTACCTTAGTTCTGCACCAAAGCATCATGCCTGAAACAGTGTGGCTATGCATGGAACCATAGAGAAAAACCGAATAGAGGGAAAACTGAGTACTGTGACATATAAAAATTTTTGGTCGTTTACAATGAACTACAATGAGCAAGCTACAATGGTAGCGCTGTTTCGTAGTGTCAGAATACGTAACTAAATCCAAATGCAAGACACACAGCGTGTTCACTTGGTATTATGGGAAATCAACCATTTTGTAAATTTAAATTTTTAACTGCTATCCTTTCGTTCTATGTAGACAGTACTGTAAAAATTATCAAAAGTTAGAAATCATTACTTAGATTTTATTTTACTCTAATTTGTAACTAATTCAAACTTGTTTACGTTTTTAATGTTAATCTATTTTCAAAGATAAACCTACTAGAAGTGATAAAATTCTAAGATTTGTTTGGTTAGGAAAAGTGATGTTAGTGTACAGCCATTTCTAATAAACATTTTAAAAATGTGACTTTATAAAGGACTTCAGATGTACGACATGGCTAAGGTTCTTTAATAAATATTGTATAAAATATGCATATGAGAATAAGGGGGTAGGTCAATTGTACATATTTATTAAAAGAGCTCATAATGCACATTTTTAAATTTTAATAAACGAAAATAAATTAACATGTTTTATTTATTTTCATTCTTCCCTTCTGTTAAAATTTTTTTAAAAATCTTTACGTCTGAGAGGCTGGATACAAATAATTCCATAATGAAAGATAAATTATTTATTCCTATAAAAGTTCAATTCCATGATTATTCACCAGATGGTGTTATATAATTATAATTTTACCACCAGGCGGTGCTGAATTTCATATTAGTACCAGAAAAAATAAAAAAAATGTAGATGTTGTTAGTTGTTCTACACTAGCGCCGCTTGTGGCATGTACGTAAAACTTGCCCACATTCTCCTCTGAGTCATCTGTGGCATGGAACGATATGAATCTGTATTCTGTAAATTCTTATTGCATTATTTTAAATGGTTCCAAAAAAAATGGGCCATAACTTTGATTAATTCAACATTAACTGGATATATCTTTCATACCCGTGTTAGAGTGAGTGGATTATTTTCTGAGGCAGAAAACCTGGGGAACCCAACATAGTAATCACATGTCACTCTTATATTGGCTGGATGATCGTCCTCATGTATGATTAACACATCTGGATGTGAGACCAACTACTGGCTAGTTGACAAAGGACTCATAGGCCTGTCACACCATGGAATTGGTGGAGTTGAAGAAACATTTACTAAATACAGTGGACACCGGTTAATTCAATATTCAATAATTCAAATAATTGGGCAATTCAAATATAGGTACAATTCCCTTAAGACTCCTATTTAAAATAATGTTAAAAATCCATGTTTAATTTGATGTTTTGAAGCCAACATTTGGATAATTCGAAGCCACAATTCAATTTATTGATAATGAAAAAAAGTATCTGAATTTTATTAAAGTTTAAATATGGTTGAAAAATTCAAAACATTTGTCTAGTGCCCGTATTCCTTGTTGCTTATTGTTAAAAGTCCCGATAGATGGCAAGCGAACTGACCGTATTGTCCAGCGCTTTAATGTTGTCAGGTAGAGTACATAGACACCCACCCATCACTCATAGCCTAAAAACTGAGAATAATGCATGTATCCTCCCTTACTTTTACAGTACAGTTAAAAAACTTAACTCATACGAATGTGTTCAGTGACTCAATTCACAATATCGAAACACGGAGTTTAACATTAGCAAAAACAGTTTGAAGTGCTCAGAGAAGTAGAAAAAGGAACAAAGAAAAAGTGTGATATTGCCAAGGAATATGGAATACTCCCGAACACTTTATTCACCTACATAAAGAATAAAGAAAAAATAACGGGGTGTTGGAACCAACAAAGTGGTGGAAGTAGGAAACGCATAAGAGGAGGTGATTTTCCTGAAGTTGAGTGTGTGTTCAAATGGTTCAAGCAATCGCGTGATCGTAACATACCACTGAGTGGTCCATTAGTACATGCCGAAGTCGAAGAATTTGAAGAAAAGTTGGGCGTTAAAAATTTTAAAGCAAAAATAAAGTGTCTTTTGTTAATTTGAAGTTTCGATAATTCAAATTTTAAAAAATTCCCCCTTGAGTTCGAATTAAAAAGTATCCACTGTATTTAAGCAAAATTGTATCACCTCACCTCATATCCTTCTTATTAGACCGGTTTCCTGACCTAATTAGGTACCATCCTCTGTACTTTCACACAATCATTGTTACGTTGTCTAGAAAAAATGCCTCCTGCTCCCTCTGTTTTTAGACTCGACAAAGCATTCTGAGTCTACCAACAGAGAGGACAGGTGGCGGTTCTTCAAGACGACATAACAGTCATGAAAGTATTGAGGATAGAACCTAAATAGATCCCAAAACTGGTCTAATAAGGATATGAAGTGAGGTGAAACAATTTATCTTAAATTAAATAATACTTTATAGATTTAACTTTTATAGGAATTAATCACTATGAGGTTTAATTTATGGTGAAATTAAATGTTTTTTACCTCTCATATAAATTTTCTAAGTTGATCGCGATTTCGAGACTATAACTGTCTCATCATCAGAACTTTGTTGGCGAATGATGTTATGTCGATGAAGAAGAGTTTCTTCCGATCGACATAACACCAGTCGCCAACAAAGTTCTGATGATGAGACAGTTATAGTCTCGAAATTGGGATCAACTTAGAAAATTTATATGAGGAGAGGTAAGAAACATTTCATTTCACCATAAATACTTCATAGAGTTAATTCCTAAAAAGTCACTTACTAATAGCTTGGTTATGGAATACTTTGTCCTATCTTACATGTTTGTTTTACATTATAGTTGGCCCTGATATGAGCTGATCACACTGTGAACAAACTGAAGATGGAGCAATAGCTTTGAAATGATCGTCCAACAGAATAAACATATGAGGTAAGAATGTTAAAGAATATAAACTCAAATATTAAATTAAACCTAATAATGTAACTTCCTAATGATTTTAAAACATTCCATATTATTATTATTATTAAGAATGGAAATTGAAATTGTTTGGATATGTCAAAAGGATGGGAGAAGGAGAAATTCCAAAAATGATCTTGGAAATGAATGCCAAAGGAAAAAAATAAGAGGAAAACCACAAGAGTAATGGATGGATGGAGTGAGGAATGTGAACAGGAAGAATTTAAGAAAAGAAGATGCTCAAAATAGAAATTAGTAGAGGAATAAATTTATCTTGGTTTGAAGGAAAACTACTATAATGTAGAAATATCTTTCAATAGAATCTTATTATTATTATTATTAGTATGTAACTCTTTCTTCCAGACACTCCTACATCAGGAGTATGTTACAATTCAGCCAATGCCAGAAAAATCATATTGCAACCTATGGCACTGGACAGAAAAAAATCATTATTAATATGTTTTGTGAAGTCCACCACTGTGTCATGCGGCGGGCCCGAGATCGATCCTCAGTCGGGACAAGTTTTCTGGGTGAGTTTTTTCAGGGTTTTTCCTCACCTGTGGGTCATATGTCAGGAAACTTCAAGGCCCAAATGAATCCCAACCACCATCTGGCCATCACATCATCATAAGTAATGCCATGACTGATTTCCAAATTATTGATAAATTCATGACTCACGAAGTGAGGAGTGAATTTATCTAGATAATTTGGAAATCAAGAGTGGCATTTCTTAGGACTATTTAACGAATAAAATTAAGCTGTTTACTCACAAATCATTATTTAAACTATAGTTATTTTAAAATATCTATATATTTAATGTAAACAGCGATGTTTGAAAACAAATGAGAAACGATTCGTACGCTACATTTGCTTCTTTTTTTTTATCACTGCAACCAGATCATAATATTATTTATTGCCAAAGGATCGCAATATTGTAAGAATGCACCATAGTGGAGAAATTTATAACCAACGTTAGGCCTATAGATATTAATTAATTTGATGTCCTATGATGTAAATATGTCAATTATATTTTTCTGCAACGTAATTTGCTGGAAAATAATTCGTTTAAGAAAATGTAAACAGTGGTTTCTTTCTTTTTTTTTTTTGTGTGGTATAATCAATTGTTACAAATGTTTTTATATTATCTATCGCATGCGCTTTCTGCTGACATTCATGCACTATATATTCAATCTGGTAGCCGCATTTCTTACAGGGTCAGTCACTGCAAAATAATGCTATGACCTATTCATAATGTTAAAAAGGAGGTGCTTTCTTTATTATGATAAACTTTAGTTGGTAAATTTTAGGCAAAACACAACTGTGATTGATTGTAAATAAAAAATCATTGAAATGCGATTGGTCGTTGACTCCCATTTGGGGCATGAGTTAAATAGTCATCAGTATCATATTCACCTCATTACCATCATCACCACCTTTCATATCATTGGGGCAGGTGTAAACCTGCGTTCCAGGCGTCCCAACCTTAGAAGTGGGTTACAAGTATGCCATGTCAGAAGAGAATACTAGAAATGTCATAACAACAACGTGGTGGCACTGATTAAAGAAATATATATATATATATTTAATGATATAAAAAGAATGGGTTTATACATGTATATTATTTATTTATTCTTTTCATATTCGATAATTTATTATCTATAATGTATGTATAATTGTAATCCATAATTTGTATTTATGCTTGTTGAGTGAAAGAGATGGCCATAATGGCCTTACCTCTCCCAGAATAAATAAAACATTATTACAAAAATATGATGTTATGCAGGAATACATGAGAGAGAGAAGAATTTATGTCTGATTTGAGATGTCTGGATAGCACACATTTTTCTCTTCAAAAAAATGATTATTACTATTTAATAAATTAATGAGTCATTTTTACATCTTACCTCATATTTCATGTTTTATTAAACATGGTAACTATAGTTTTCAAATGAATCTTACATCTTACCTCATATTTCATGTTTTATTAAACATGGTAACTATAGTTTTCAAATGATCTTGTCATTCATTTGAAAACTATAGTTACCGTGTTTAATAAAACATGAAATATCAGGTAAGACGTAAAAATTACTCATTAATTTATTACTTAAGAACCTCATAATGTGTTTCCCATTTTTAACTTTGATTATTACTAGTGTTTATTTAAAAGACATGATCAATAACACTGGTCAACAAGGTTTTCTTCACATGAAATCTGATTAGTGAATCTAGTGCATTTTTTCATACTGAATTCAGATATGTAGTCAGAATTTTTCCATCAGGCACAGTTTTTTTGTGACAGCTACTTTTTTAAAATTGATTTTAGCACTCTCTTCTTCCGGACTTATTTCCGGAAAATCTTGGGGCTGTCTCTGATGAGCACAGTGAGCGTTTTCATCAGCAAATTTCCACAATGGAAAAGAGATACCAAGGCAGGTGGAGTTCTAATATGCTGGCTGACTACTCTTGGACCAAGAAGAGAGATGTTCCAGATGCAAAATATGCCCGAAAATCACTATCTACCACTTTCTAGGTAAGTCGAACGAGTTAAGAGTTAGATGGATTTTATTAAAAATTATAAAAAAGTAAATGAATATCACAGAAAAATCTTGCCTGATAGGAAAAAACTGAAATGTTTAAATCAGGATGAAAAATACTTCTAAAATCTCATTTTTATTCTTGTGAAAGAAAAAAAAGTTCATTTTTGTTGACTAGTGTAAAGACTGAAGACTTAGCAATGTTGATTTGCGTTGAAGATCTGGAATTATATTATGGCCTGTTGATAGCTTAACAAAATTTTTAAAAATACACTGTGTATGGCAGAATCATTACCACAAGAAATATACACTAATAGTGACAGAAAAACTGAATTTAGATTTCATTTTTAATAAAATTTAATCTCAAAGTTCATAAAATTGGTACCAGGTGACAGTTTGAAAGATGATGGTAACGGTAGAATTTCAACAAACAGAGTTTTTGGCTGAGGATAGAAGCGATGGCTTCAGAAACAGGTCCTGTGAAAATAATGGAGTTTTATAAGGTGAGATATATCTGTTTCATGATATAAAATAGATTTCATGTTGGGAAAAGTCACAAAGTTTCAGTACTATTCCAAATGTGCTCCTCTGGAGGCCTCAACAATGTCGAGATGGTATTCTATCTCCCTCAACATGTTCTGCAGGTACATCTCTTACCTGGCTTTGAAGGTCAGCCAGGTCATGCACATGCTCACTAGCATCATAATGTACAGCCTTTGAAATAATTGATGGAGCACAGATAATTTTTAAGTCTCAGAATGAAGCCACTGCACATGATCAAAGATCAGCTATTTGGTTCACAAGTATACAACTATTTGAGAAACTAAACCCGTTCGATTTCGTTGTGTGTCGTGCAATAGAAAACAATTTTGTGTAAATAAGTAGTGCGGTAAATACTGAAAATAAAACAAAGCAAAAGAAATGAAACAAAATAAAGAAAGTTAATTGAAATAAGGAGAAAAAAAAACATGACAGCAGGATCGAGCATGCGACCTCATGCACGGGTAACAGAAGCTCCCTCCACTTGACCACAACCATCCCTCCTAGAAATTGTTTGTATGAAGCGATGCAGTACTTCAGAACTTACTTGTATAATGAAATTAGATATTAACTTAATTTAAATTAATCAGAAGCATTTTGTATTATTAATGGGAAATAAATAATTTTATTATGCCATGTGTTTTGTAAATAAAGTAATGAGATGTTACAATCGTTATTTATTATATATATATATATATATATATATGAGCTGTTTTCTTTAATTTATTCATTTCTATATATTCCAATCCATAGTAATTCTTCCCAAGGGCAGGTCTTTCACTGCAATCATAGCATTTTCATGCTATGCTTTGCAGCTTTACTAGGGAACTGTAGGTGTGGTAACTTCCCGTTTCTTTCCCCGCCGGTGAAGAATGATGATGATGGCCAGATGATTTTCGGGGACCGATGGACCCTAAGCTTCCTGACATTTATCTTACAGGTGAGGAAAAACTCCGAAAAAATCTCAACCAGGATCCTGTCCCTACTGGGAATATTTATATATATATATATATATATATATATATATATTACAAATTTATTTATATAACGAAGCCTGGTAATATGTAGGCACTATGAAAATTAACGATGTTATTAAGTAATAATAAATAAGAAAAATATATATACCTAACCAGAATCGAACATAGGCCCATGTTGTCTGTAAAAGAGCATCTTACCAACTGCTCCATTGAAGCAAACGATATGAATGCTGCATAAAGAGAGACTTCACCACCCGCTTTATACTCAAATGAGTCAGAACATGTAACAATGCAGTGAAATTCAATGTTTCTTACTTCTCCTCATATAAATCTTCTAAGTTGATCGCGACTTTGAAATCGCGGTCAACTTAGAAGATTTATATGAGGAGAGGTAAGAAACATTTAATTTCACCATAAATTAAACCTCATAGTGATTAATTCCTATAAAAGTTAAATATGTAACAACGTACTGGTGTGAATCGCTCTTCAAAACTCTAACTTTCCATCATCAAGAGTTGCGCCATCATTTTTTTCAAAGGTGGTACATTGTTACAAAACTTGGATAGTCTTTTACAGAAGAGGAAATGAAAAACATATTTGTATCTTAAATCATCAAGAAAATATTCATGTTTCTTTTTGGTATGACTCTGCCTGACACAGTGTATAATACTGAGGTAGTGAGTAATTAATATTGGATTAATAAAATTAAAATGAGTTGTACATCATCACCCCTCATACACTCCATGTTCTTCACAGCATGGAACGGTGGTTTCAGGAACAGTTGTTCCTATATTGAGTCATTTTTTACGACTGTTGAATTTTTGCCTTCACAATCGTCTTCTAAACTGCCATCTAGCATTGATGTGACAAACATAGAGATTAAATCTTGCCCACCGGAAATCTAAAAATTTGTGGATATAAATTTGTTCTTCTGAATGTATATATATTCCCAAACTGTTAATTCCAAGGACTTTGCCAAATGTTTAAAATATTTAGTTTCTTTTTGAATTTTAAGTTTCTCTAGCAAACTATGAGCTGCAATTGCTGATTTCTCAATCTCACCGTTTTCAATATTTCCAAAGTGTTCTCTTATTTGAGTGTCCAAATTTCTTTTTGTTTTGCCTATATACACTTTATTTTAGTCTTTACAACTAATTTGATACATTCCAGATTTTTTACTATCTGGGGTATTAATTTTTTATTAGTTAATAGAAAATTACCCAGGCTAAATTTATTTATCGGTGGTTTATTTTAGAAAGTAATATTTTGAGGTTCTTTAATCAAGTTTTTTTGATTCTGTGATCATCTTACCTCAATTTAATGTTGATTTGTTCTCGAACACGTTTCGATATAATCTTCTATATCATCTCCATCTTGGCCAGACTGATTTGATTCGTTCTCAAACATGTTTCGATATAATCTTAATATATAAAAATTTCGTGTCACGTTGTTTGTCTGCGATGGAATCCTAAACTACTGAACCGATTTTAATAAAATTTTGCACACTGTGTGCAGTTTGATCCAACTTGAGACTTAGGGTAGTTTATAACTAAATTTATAGTTGCATTATTTTTTTATTGCAAATTATTTGTTTATTATTTAACAAAGAGTTATAATTATCTGTGAGTTCCATATGATTCTAACAGATGGCAGTGTAAGGTAATTGGTTTATTATTTAACAAAGAGAGATCCATACGGCTGTGCTTTTTGTTGCAACTGCAAATTTCAATTGAATTACAAATATTGATTATTTCATAATTTATGTGTGTTCAGTGTTTATTTTATTTTCAATATTATTAATTTCATGTGTAATTATTAGTTTTAAGTAATCTGGCTGAAAGACAGCAACTTGATTAAAATTTTTAACGTATACCTTAGCCACAGTAACGCGTGGCCAGGATTTCTGTCTTCTATATAATCTCCAGCTTGGCCAGACTGATTTGATTTGTTATCGAAACATGTTCGAGAACAAATCAACATTAAATTGAGGTAAGATGATTACAGACTCAAAAAAACTTGATTATTTATTGGTGCTAATGTGATATTGAATTTCTTGAATTTTTTTTTAAATTTGTTGTGTTTTGGGATGGTAATTAGCAAACATTCAACAGATAAAAAAATGGCTGAAGATAGGAATGACTATTCCTGAAACCACGGTCTTATGCCGTGAAGAACACGGAGTGTATGAGGTGAGATGATATACGACTCATTCTAATTTCATTAATTTGAAAACCTCATAACGTTAATTCCTATCGTAACTTTTATGAAATGAATATCGAGACTAAGAACATGTATTGGTATCAAGAAAATCTGGTATCAACCCATCTCTATAAAATATTTAAATTCATACAATTAAAAAAAACTCAATATTAATATCAATAATGCCATAAAAAACTTATCTTTCAGAATTAGATTTGATTAAGAAGTAACAGCTGTACATTAACTGGTTTTTTCATCTATAGAACATACACTCTCACAACCCTTAAAATCACACACAAACACCAAATCCTGCATATAAAATTCATGTGGATGAAATTGAGCAGTGGTACACATTCAATACTATATGAAGCCATATATAGAGTGTTTAAGAATTTATGGTGTAAAATACAAGGATGAGAAGTAAAAAGGTTGCAATAAACATGGCTCTGGAATCTAACTCTAGTGTATGTTGACCATTCACACCTTTTTTATATACTTCCCTGCTGTCCTGCCATTTTAACAAAAAGTGTGATTTTCAAGAGGGTCAAAGATCTTAATACTTAAACTGGCAATATATATTATAAAATACATTGGTTTAATTTATTTAATATTTTTAATAAAAAAATTAAAAATCAAATGAATAGAAATTACTTAATTAAATTTATGTTGAATTACACTATATACAGTAATAACTCACAGCTATACATGATTTTGTTTCCACAGAAGTCTGACACTTTTAAATAACTGGCATGAGAAATCAATGTTTAGCAAATTTAAGGGTTAATTATAAAGAATAAATAGTACCTTAACATAGTGTGCTAGATTATAAAATCTATAGCGGATCGACAACTTAAAATTATATTAATAAAATTTTATATTTAAAGGGGATAGAATTTAAATTGGAACATAACTAAATTGAAATCTTATTTGATTGCATTACTCTCTTTGGTTTGGAAAGACATTTCAATCTTATGGAACCATAGTATGTCAGAAGAATAAATCTAAATAAGAGATTGTTGATTATAAACATGTTTACAGTTTGATGTGTTTTTTTTTAATTTTAACACTTCTAAGAGAAACATATGCATTTAGATTGGAGGCCTAGGATAGCTCAGACAGTAAGAGCATATACTGTTAATCATCCTTGCAACATTCTAATTCCAGCCATTATAATTTCTTACCCTGACATACCCTCTGTCAATCAGTGTGAAAATGGCAGATCGTATAGATACTTATATTTCTATAGATAAGTGAGGACAACAGTAACTCTAGTCTCTGCATATCAACTAAGAAGACGAGTCGCTAAAAGGAATGATAACATGAAAATCCATAGAATGAAAGTTTTTTTCTCGCTTTCATAACCAGAAATTTTTATTAATATTTTATCATTATATGGCAATTGTATGATTCCTCAAGGATTATCCCTGCAAGTTTGATAAAATTCCATCAATTGTCAGTGAATATATGATTTTTTTAACCTCACATGCATTTTAGTAGTTTAGATTTTAAAACAGTTGGGATCTTGCAATTAAACAGGTCTTTTAAAACCAGTACACAATGTGACACATACATTCAGCAGCATTCACAATTCAATGCAGGCATTAAAGAACTGACAAATTTTTGCTCAGAAGTCTCTTTTTAAATCATGAGGTTCATTTACATTCTGTAAATCTCAGGACTCAGGATTGTTATGCCCTTAAAATCCATTTTCCCTTGAACCTGTGAATCAAGCGAGGATAGTAACCACTTGACCACAAGAACAGATACTTTTGCTGAAATTAGCACTTGTATTCACTGAGCCCCAAACAGCAAAAAAATACATTTTATAATATTTTATTTTAGGAAGTTACATTTTGAGGTTATTTTAATTATATTATTTTATAAATTGAGTCAGTTAAATGTTTTTCCATCTCACCTCAAAAAGTTCCGTTTTCATGTTATTCTACCTTCCAAGTATTAGGCCAAGGCCTGTTACGATCCTATAGAAAATTTTCCCTCCAGCGTTGTGTTTGATCCTTCCGGGAAATTCTCGTATAAGACTTGAAAGCATAATAATAGTCCCTTCAATTGGTTGCTAGCCAAAGGAAGGCAAGACCAGTGATGGGGCTGCCATCTTATAGCCTCTGGTCAGGCTTTTCTGGAGAAAAAAAGAAAATAAAGGAAAGAATAAAACAAGAAAGGAAAGACTCCCTAGCCCTCAGATGCCCTAATAGCATCGTGATCGAAAAAAAAAAAAAAAAAAAAAAGAGTTAACCAAGAGAGGTTAGATAGTAAAGTTAAGAGAGTCTGGTATAGGTAAGTTGAAGAAATACCTGATTACCAGATTGGTTAAAGAGCAGATTGGTTATGGAGCAAAACACAAGTAAGTGGAAGTAATGTTTTGCTCAGCTTGGGCACCTTGTTTTCGTCATCCACATATCCCCCAGATGGGGACCCCTGAGGGTTGTTTTCATGTTACTGGTTTTAAAGGCCTTCGCTTCCATCATCAGTCAAAACTCAGAATCAGTATTGTGAAAACATGGAACTTTATGAGATGAAAAAAAACATTAACTGACTGAATTTATAAATTGTAAATTACTTCATAGTGTTACTTCCCACTGTAATTTTGATTTTTAAAACATACAACTTTTTTTTTAATCACAGAAATTTATAAAAAGTAAACTATGAGATTTTTATCATAAGTAATGTCACGAGTGATTTCCAAATCATCAATAAATTCACGAGTCACAAAGAGACAAATGAATTTATCTAAAGGATTTGGAAATAAAGAGTGGCATTTGTTAGGACTATTTAAGTAATAAAATTAAGCTGTTTACTCACAAATCATTATTTAAATATAATTACCAGTATTTTAATATATATATATATATATATATATATATTTAATGTAAATGACAATGTTTGAAAACAAATCAGAAATGTGTGGTTATGTTTCATTTGTTTATTCACTGCAACTTGATGCTATTTTTTATTATCAAATAGGATCACAATCAGTGATAACCCACTGGATCACAACATTGTAAGAATGCACCCTAGTGGAGAAAAATTAAACACATCAAACTGCATATTATAACCAACATTATAGGTTATTAATTAATTAATTTAGTAACAACTCAGTAAAATCATTATTTAAAAACACAATTATCAAATGTGTACTTCGAAGGAATCTTTTTATTATTTGCTATATTCAATATATTTGTTGGAGAGTCAGTCACTGCAAAATAATGCTCTGACCTGTTTAGAATAATAAAAAGGAGGAGCTTTCTTTATCACAAAAGCAGGAGCTAGTAAAGAGAATTCAATAATGAGCGAGGTGAAACACGACTGTCATTGGTTGTAAAACAGAATTCATTGAAACGTGATCAGTCGGTCATTGACTCCCATTTGGGGCATGAGTTAAATAGTCAAAATCTGTTATTTGTACCTCACCTTATATTTTTCTCTCTCATCTGGACACATTTCAAAGGATATTTTCTTAATTTTCAATTGGCTTTGGCTAAATATGAAGGACATATCCCTGGAGAGAGACCAAAATATGAAGTTAGACATAAATAACAGATTCAATTTCTTTCATGACATCTTGTATTCAGTTAATTTTAAAACACATGTTTACTGCAACCTATTTGCTTCTTATCCATACATTTTAGACCATCACTTCTGAAACACTCTGTATTCATATTTACCATTTAAAAATATGCCTAAATAAGTAATAAATGTACAATTTTACATTACACACGCATACATGCACACATTTTTTCATGTACCAAGCTAGCAAGCTTTATTTATCATGGGATTGCACCTCTCCCTTTATAGCACTAATTCCTTTATGTACAATGAGTTATCCGTTCACTTCCATAAAAGTCAAAAAACAAATTTATTCTCGCGTCAGGATGTGATGTACCACATCTTATAGCCGAAATATAATAACTTTATGAAAAAAGGCATTATTGGAAAGCAAAATAATTTAGAACTGTAGCTTAATACTATAAATTCTAAATGTCTTAGCACTCAAGTGTTCAATTGGTAATTAGCTTTCTTCGGGTCCGTCATTGTTCTCTGAATCAACAAATTCAACATGTGTAAATGGGAAATGACCAACTTTTCCATTCAACTCGCCTTCCCACTGCCCATTAATATTCATTTTAGTGACCTTAATGATATCGCCTACTTCCAATTTCAATGCCGTCTTATCATAAGCATTTGGTACTCTTGCTTGCTTTACTCTTGCATATGCCGGTAGCTTTCGCTGAAACAAAATAAAACATTTTACAGTAATTTATTTAATTTTCACAGGGAAAAAAACACTATGAGGTTTAATTTAAGAACTAAATTAATGTTTTTATTACCTCACCTCATATCCTTTTTTTCTTCTAGACTGCAGTTTCAGACCTTATCTCCATTATCAGTAGCCTCAAGTCGACTGCTGTTACATTTCTCTCATTCCTTGGCGGTTTTCTTCTACCTTCAATCCGTGGACCGATGAACCTCTGGATCAGGTCAAAATTTGTGGGAGTTTCAAAATTCATGAGTTTATCTTTCTTGTTTTTTTTGGATGTGGATTTTTTCCCAGACCATATGTTCTTTCTGTTTATCTGTGTGTTTGATTAGGCTAGCTTTTGTATTGATTAAGGGTCGCATGCAAATACATTAGTCTCTACTCAAATTACTTCCAATCACTGGTGAGCTGACTCACCGTGAGCAAGTGCAAAGATCGAATTAGCTACCCACAAACTAGTCATGCATGAAAGTCGTCGTTTTCGTAATATTGGCAAGAAATTACCCAGAATTCTCAGCGATAAAACCACTTCCGTTTGTCTGCATTGCGCAATATTACGCCGATTCTCCTGTTCTTCCAGTTGAATTCTTTGGTAGACTCTATCAAATTCCTCTTCTTCGCGTATACCGAAAACGTGATCGAAGTCTTCAAGGTCCGACATTTTGGATAAAGCGGCAAGGTTTCAAACTACATCGATTACCATCAGTTCCCTTCAGGATTCTCACGATAAGTTTCTATCTTAAGCTATGATCTTAAGTTACCTCGTCAGGTAGCTTACGAATTATTATCGCATGAATAGATTTCTGAGTAAGCAATATCGTATTAGGATAAAACTTTCTCAGCAGAGAACGCCTTTTATGGTCTAATGCGTTCAAAAATTCGACCCTAAATGTTTTTCAGATCAAGCTGCTAGAGCTGACTTGTCCACTTCACCCTTTTTAACATTTCTAAGATGTTCTAGATTGGTCTGAAAAACATTTAATTCATACAAAAGCTAGCCTATCAAACACACAGATAAATAGAAAGAACTCATGGTCTGGGAAAAAATCCACATCCAAAAAATCAAGGAAGATAAACTTATGAATTTCGAAACTCCCGCAAATTTTGACCTGGTCCAGAGGTTCATCGGTCCACCGATAGAAGGAAGAAAAAAACCGCCAAGAAACGACATAACACCGGTCGACTAGAGGCTACTGATGATGGAGATAAACTCCAAAACTGTAGTTTAGAACAAGAAGGATATGAGGTGAGGTAATAAAAACATTAATTTAATTTTTATTTTACAGGAAGCTAAATTCCAGATTAAGGGAACAAAATGGTAAAAATTTTACAAAATTTCACATGTTTATCCCTTGGCATATCAAGAAACAGTTTCAGTATGTTTTATGTTTTAGTATTTTATTTGAAGACACTCTTTAACATCTCAAGTCATCTCAAGTCTATTACCAGAGATATAGTACAATGCATGGCAATGTCCATTACTACATTTATTACTGCAGTGCTTAAATCAAACATTACTACAATATTATCGACACTGTAAATTTAATTCAAACTTAATATTCATTTAATTTAAAATTTCAAATACAATTTTTTTCACCTCACCTCATATCCTGTCTTCTAATTAGACAGTTTTATGATAGTGGATACATCTTCAGTAGTTACATGACTGACGTTCTGTCATCCAGGAGCATTGCTTCTTACTTCACCTGTTGGTGGACTGATGAACCTCCCAATCAAATCAACTTCCCCGGGAATTTCAAAATTCATTAATTTTTCTTTCTTAGTTTTTTGAATGTGGATATTTCCACAAACAATGAGCTCCTTAGGCTTTTCAATTTGTTTTATTAAACTAGCCTACTTTTTTTTCAATTTGATGTTTTATGACCTAGCATGAGTGTTCTACGGACTCAATAGGATACTTAAACACAACAAAAAAATCGCATAAAATTAAGAAGAAAACAAATCAGTGAATTTAACACAGTATAAGGCATTAGATTGTGAAAAAAAATTGTAGTATAGGGAAAACAAGAAGAAATTTGAAAACCGGAGTAAAGGAACACCTTAGGAATGTCAAAAATGAGAATTGCAAAAATCAGCATGGTCAGAAAAACATCAAACTGAAAGAAAAGTTAGTTTAATAAAACACATAGAAAAACCTAAGGAGCTCACTGTTTGGGGAAAAAAATTACATTAAAAAGACAAAGAAAGAAAAAAAACTAATTTTGAAATTCCCGGCGAGGTTCATTTGAAAGGGAGGTTCATTAGTCCACCAATACATGAGTAAAGAACCAGGGCTCCTGGATAATAGTACATCGGTCAAGTAATACTGAAGATGTAACCACTAAGGTTATGAAACTGGTCTAATTAGAAGAAAGGATACGAAGTGAGGTGAAATGAATTTTAATGAAAACTCATAGTGATATTTGCTATAATAGTTTGATTTAATTGTTCTTTTAAAATAGGAATATTCTTTAGACCTTCTGGAAGACCATTGAATATATTCACAAGATACCAACTCATAATTATTTCGAGTTTCACTAAACTTATATTTCAATATATCGTCCACCGCTGTGGTCTTGAGTGCTGCCTTGTCATGCAGCGGGCCCAGGTTCAATTCCCAGTTGGGACAGTTTTTCTGGGTGAGGTTTTTATCAGGGTTTTCCTCACCTGTAAGACAAATGTCAGGAAAACTTTAAGGCCCAAATGGACCCCGAAATCATATGGCCATCGCAATCATCATTCATATTCATCCCAGATTAAGCTTAGGATTAGGGACTCTCCTGGTGCACTACTATCACCACCCATCATATCATCGAGGCAATGTAACCCGCCTTCCAGGCGCCCCAACCTCAGAAGTGGGTTACAAGTATGTCCTGCCAGGAGAGAACATCAGGAATGTCAAAAGACAACCTTGGGCATTTGCAAAAAAAAAAAAAATATATATATAAATGTATATACTTGTAATTCCTTGTACCATTTATACTTATGTAAACATAAACTAACTACTGATTTTAGGAATTCTCACTATGAGGTATATTCATTAAGGTAGAATATGTTTATCACTCACCTCATATTGTTCTTCTTATTTGATTATAAACTAGTTTCGGAACATAGTTTCTGTTCCATCCTCAGTATCATCACGACCGTTGTTCTGTCGTCTTGAAGAGTTGTCCTTCTCTCCTTCCATTGGCTGACTGAAAAACCTCGAAACCAGGTCATTCTCACCGGGAATTTCAAAGTTCATTAATTTCTTCTTTCCGCTCTTTTGAATGTAGATCTTTTCCCAAACAGTAAGTTCTTTTGGTTTTTCTATTTGTTTTAATAATTTTTGCTTCTTTCTCGATAAGATGTTTTTTCAGACCATGCATGGGCAGCCACTGCAGATTTTTCTACTTCCCCTTTCTTGACATTCCTGAGATGTTCTTTAACTCTAGTTTTCAAATTTCTTTTAGTTTTTCCTATGTAGAATTTCTCACATTCTTCACATTTAATTTGATAAATCCCTGATTTGTTTTCTTCTTTAATTTTGTCATTCTTATTAGGTCTAATCAGTCTACTGATGCTGTAGTCACCTTAATAAACTAACTAATACATATATATTGATGTGATGGCAAGAATCATTAATTTTATAAATAGTTTACAGTGAATTCTGATACTATTTCCACTAATTACTCTAACAGCTTTTTATTGTAGAATAAAGTTTTTTTTAATAATTATGGTTGCCACACAATAATGCAATCCAAATCTGGGTGTGAAGTAGCTGATAAAATTTGCGTAGAGGCCTCTTGTTAACTATGTACACCCAATAAATAAGGTGTGTCTGTTACTTCTTATGAGGTAAGATCCAACAAACTCGCCTCATTTATTAAGAACAACTTCATAATGTTACATCCTATTTAATTTATTAATAAGTACATCCATTTTGAAACTGTTGTTTATTTAATAAAAATGTATGTACAATTGAAAAAACTAACAAACCTGAATATTTGTTCTACGGATGGCAGCTTCCTGCTGGTGAGTCACGGTGCCTCCTCCTGATCCAGGTCTGCTATGACTGACTCTCGCTCAAACACTGCTGATTGTCCTCATACTGTAAACATAACCAGTCATATTTCTTCCCCAGTTCCACAAACTACAGTATAATCCTAGTTTATTATATTAGTATACACCACAGTTTCTCAGGGCCATTGCTATATGAGTAATGAGGCCTTTTTGCATTAATTGATTGGTTTTTATGAATAAACTACAAATTTTGCTGCTCTTACTTACTTACTCACTGGCACTATCAAACCTGAAGGTTCATGGCCGCACGGACATAAGCTCTCCATATATCCCTATCCTGAGCTAATGCTTTCCAATCATTCCCTGTATAATCTACTTCCCTCAAATCATAGTTAATGTTATTCTCCCACCTCATTCTTGGTCTACCAACTGGGCATTTTCCCTCTGGCTTTCCTACAAGAACATTCCATGCAAGTCTTTCATTCCCCATACGTGCAACATGTCCTGCCCATCGCACTCTATGAGACTTAACTGTTCTAATTATATCTGGCTTCCTATAAAGACCATGTAGTTCATTGTTATGTAGTCTTCTCCATTCACCTGTCTGTTCATCTCTCTTTGGTCCAAAAATTTTCCTAAGTACTTTATTCTCAAATACTTGTAATCTCCCTTCCTCCCTTAAAGTAAGAGTCCATGTTTTGCACCCATATAATATAACTGGTAGAATGATAGTTTTATATTTTTTCAGTTTAACGTTTTTTTGAAAGGAGCTGGGACATCAAGAGTCTCTGCAATGCATAATAGCTTGCATTTCCATAATTGAGCCTATGTTTAATTTCTTTGTGCATCCTGTGTTTGAGCCTTTGGCATGGGTTCCCTGAAGTAGTCCCCGCCTGGAGAATCGAATGGGGGACTATTTGACATCCGGAAAATTTTACCCCAGTTAAACCCATGTCCGCATTTCTTGACGGTTGTATTTTTACGGTGAAAAATCGTCACTCTTTCGACCAAGGTACTTTTTTCGTCTGGCTTATCACCTTCGATCCTTTCTGCTCTACAGTACATTATTTGAGACATGTCATAGCGTAGTTGGTTAAGGCAATATGCTACATGCCAGAAGGTTGAGGGTTTGAGTCCTGATGGCATCAGCTTTTATAAACTGAGTTATAAAATTTCTTGGTGTGCCATGGTCCTGTGGCTGATTCTATCTCTAACAGAAATGAGAACATATATATATATATATGTTCTTGGGGGGTAAAGGTTGGATATCACATACAAGACAAACATCTCATACTGATTGTTTAGAAAGATGGTTGGTTGGTTGTGTCTAATGTATTGAATCTAACACTGAAGTCATTAGCAGTCGTGCTCTTCAGTACTTTGAAGTTTTGGAGTTTCCTGTTTGACAGCTGTACAATTATTGAGATTAATAGTGAGTGGAGAACATATTAACGACTCACCTCATATAATTTCAAATTTCTTTGATACTGGTGGTTTCAGACAATATCTTGTCCCTCTTCAGTCATGGCTTCCACTGATAAAATTCTCTGGTTGTTGATTTCTCTAAGGACATCACCTCTTGTGCTGTCATTCCAATGGTTGGAATTGGCAATTTGGGAAAAGATATTCATTCAGAAGAATAAATATCGATCTATGAACTTCGATATTCCGGTGGATAAAAATTTAATTACAAAGTTTATAATCCCAACCAAAGATGGCAGCACAAGAAGTGATGTCCTTAGAGAAATCAACAACCAGAGAATTTCATCAGTGGAAGCCATGACTGAAGAGGGATAAGATATTGTCTGAAACCGCCGGTATCAAAGAAATATGAAATTATATGAGGTGAGTCGTCAAAAATATGTTCTCCACTCACTATTAATGATCCATCCATAGTAAATCATGCTATGCTTGCAGCTTTACTAGGGAATTGTGTAGGTGTGGTAGCTTCCCGTTGCTTTCCACACCGGTGAAGGATGATGATGATGATGATGATAAGGTTGATGATGAAGATGACGGCCATATGATTTCGGGGACCGTTTGGGCCTTAAAGTTTTCCTGACATTTGTCTTACAGGTGAGGAAAAACCCCGATAAAAACCTCACCCAGAAAAACTGTCCCGACCGGGGATCGAACCCGGGCCTGCTGCGTGACAAGGCAGCACGCTACCTCGAGATCACAGCGGTGGACACTATTAATGATATAACCTCATAATGTTTACTTCCCAATATTAATTTAAATATAATTGTTGAGATGTTCATCATCCATTTCTTCCTCTGGGTTGTTGCATAGAATATATCTTAGTGTAGATCTTGTGCAATTGTTTAGCAAGGCAATCGTGACCTGTAGTTAATCTGAATTGTGCAACTGCTGTCTTCCGTGGAAGTACTGGTATGGAATCAGTGCTGTGAATGAGGCATTCCCATTTCTGGTCTTTACTGGATGACTGAAGTCTTAAGATGTTAATTATAAAATTGATACCTGGTAAGTCATTCGTTCTCAACTAAATTATTAAACTTCATCAAGTTATTCCAATATGGAGGCCTTTCAAAAACAATGTTTCATCTTCTGCATTTTAACTGGTACTGATGGTGCTGTATAGGTTGTATAACGGTTTTATGCTTGTGCACAGTAACACAGTTGCTCATTTGCACTTCTTCCTCTACGGCACAACTCTCCTTTTAATGGAGTCCTGTCTGGAAGGCAGCTGAAAAATAGGACTGTCTCATATGCATTATTAGATATCGCAAGCCTTGTAGCCCTCCAGCAGCTCTGGCAGTTTTTGAACAAAAGTTCCATGAAGTAGGTATCCATTGCAGCATTTACTCCTGCCAATTTTTTAAAGACCAGGGCATGACATTGTTTTAAATGAGAGTTCCAACTGTTGGACGCCGAAAAATTTTCAATTCCTATTTTTGCTGCAATTTTCCTTTACAATGCTCCCTCCTATCAATGGGAATGCCTGATGCTTAGGTCTGCTGGTACCTGGAAAATAAGATACTTTCCAGATAATTGTAAGTTGATTCTTTACCCGTCTTCTTCTTTTTGGCTGATGTACCACACCTATCAACCAGCTGTCTGATCTTTTTCATTGCAAATATCAAATTAAGGGCTGACGGTGGTAAGCCTAGGCACTTAGCTATATTAACCCTTTTCTTCATTGATTTTTCTCCCTTCTTCAATGATGCAAAGTCTTTCTTCTAAAGTATGAACTTTGACAAAATGGAATAAACATTTTTTATTAACATCACATGAGGAGAAATGACAACTTTCCAATAGGCATATCATGTAGTTTGTTGTAAAATACTAAAGAAAAATGTTCTTCCATTTCACCCTTCTTATGCTAAATTTAAACCCTCTACTCATGCCTGTCCTAATGCCAGGGAGAGGAGAGAAGAATGGAATGATATTATTAAAATTATGTAACATACCGGGATCTACAGGTCTCCGATGTACTATGTGAAATGAGACCATTACTTGCCCCCTGTATAAAGTAATACACTATACATTTCTGCACAAAATATTTTATCTGGGAAAATCATATATATATGTGGCAAGATCACAGACAATTTTTTTACTAAACTTGTTATAAGGAATTCATTCTTAAAATCTGTGCTATTATATAACTTCTACTGTAATTGAGTACAAGATACAAATAATGAGATATTATTTTGAGTCTGTTTATCTTACCTCAATATTAATGTTTATTTGTTCTTGAACATGTTTAGATTGGATCTTAATCATCCTGCCCAGCATGGTTGCCCAGACTGTTGGAAACCCTGGATGTCGATGTCAGCTCCATCTTGTGGTTGGCCAAAGAACCTCCAAACGAGGTCACGTTTCGTCGGTATTTCGAAATTCATAACTCTGTTTTTGTTCTTCTGAACATAGATTTTTTTCCCCAAATAGTCAGCTCTTTTGTATTATCTAACTGTTTTAATAACTTAGTGTCCGAATTTATATTATGTTTTTCAGACCAAACATGAGCAGCAACTGCATATTTTTATATTTCCCTATTTTTAATATTTCTTATGTGTTCTTTGGTTCTAATTTGTAGGTTACCTTTTGTTTTTCCTATATATCTCTTTTCACAACCCGTACATTCAATTTGATATATTCCCGATTTTTATTTTTATCAGTTTTTTCATTTTTGTTGGTTTTTATTAGTTTATTTAAACTGTGGTTATTTTTTGGTGCTAATTTAATATTACATTTTTCAAATATCTTTTTGAATTTATTGTGTCCAAGGGTGATATGTGAACTTCCTGTATTTTTTCATAGGTGGTTTTTCTTTTTCAAGAGACATCGGCATCCAAGATTTACAACATAAATTCAACCAATCTGGGCAAGATGCTGAAGATGATTGAGATCCAATCGAAATATGTTCAAGAACAAATCAATATTAATATTGAGGTAAGATAAACAGACTCAAAATATTATAATTAAAAGAACCTCAAAATATACTTCCTAAAATAAAACAATAATGAGATTGTTGCAATTTATTCTAAGATGCAGACAATCTTATAAAAATGATTGCTTTTATTACCTTCTGAATGTATGGCACAGGAATTGAGCCCGTCTGGCCAAGACTGTTCCTCGCAGTCCACCACTGTTCTTCATCCTTAGACAGAACTGTCAAAACTTCACCCTTCTTGAAAGGCAAATCATCTTGATCCTACAAAATTAAAATATTTTAAATAAAAATTTCATCAAGTCCAATTTGATCCAGAAAGAGGAGGCTTCTGTCAGTAGAGAAGAAATTCCTGCTTTTTACTACCTTAGTCCATCAATCTAAGACATCCTGTCTTAACACAGAACTACAGGATGAACACCTCTTCCAAGCTAAGTTCCCGTTGTAATGTAAACAAATCAAATTATTATATTTGAAGACAAAAATTACACTGGTCAACATGATTTTTGTCTCATGAGTACCAATAGTTGTACTTAATGCAGTTTTTTATTGTGTTTCAAATATGTATTCGGAATTTCTCCATCACCCACAGTTTTTTATTTCAATTTCAATTAATGGATTTAAATATTTTTTTAATAAACTTTTTTTCATCCATTTGTCCATTGTAAAATAAACCGGGGAACATTTTCATCAGGAGATTTCAGCTATGGATCTTAATATGCTGGCCGATTATTGTTGGACCAACAAGAGGGATGCTCCACAGGCAAAATATAGCAGAAAATCATCATTTGTTACTTTGTAGATGAGTCCGAATGTTCGAATATTGTGTAGTTATACGAATGTAGAAAATACTGAAGTGTTTGAAATTATAAATGCCTGTCTCTCGGAAACCATGTGTGATGGATCATATTTGAATTCAGGAGAAAAAATACTATCAGAATCACACATTTTTCTTTTTGAGACAAAAAAAAGTTTCTTTTTTGTTGCTCAGTGTTATAAGCTGAGATTGGAGTTTGAACCTAGGATATTTGGCATTCTAGGCCTAGAAAGCCAAGGGTCCAGGCGAGTAGTTCAGTGACAGAGCATTGGCCTAGAAAGCCGAAGGTCCTGGGTTCAAACCCTAGCCTGAGCATATAAGTTTTCTCTTCAAATATAATTTATCCTTCAGTGAGAAGTGTGCTGGTGTACAGAAGCAGAGACATTGGGTTCAAATCCTGATTCAGGCATTAATTTTTCTTTTAATATAATAAATTTTTTACATTATGAGGTTTTATTGAAAAGAATCATATGAATTGTGAATTCTTCTTACCTCATACTTCTATGTTTTTTAAACACAGCACCGCAGTATCGGCGGCCATTGTCACCATCGTCAGCTGTTTTCACGACTGTCAATTTTTTTAAAGAAAAGGTGCTGTGTTTAAAAAATGTTACAGTATTTAGGAACTCAGAGATAAAATTGCAATAAACAAGTCAACAGATGAGAAGAGTAAGAATCTCAAAAGCATTTCCAGTTCACAAGGGACGTGGTCAAATAGACATTCAAATTAAAGATGGCTTGAGTTAGTAACAGGCAACATGGATGAATGCATGACTGGGAGATGATGGTGATTCTTCAAAAGTGGTGGTGCTTTAAAGCTAAAAAGAAAACATTCCAATGGGAGAGATAAAAAGTGTAATGTTCTTACTTTCATCATGTTTAGAAAGTCAAAGTACAGCAAACTCCTGATTATCCGTACACATATTATCCAGTTTGCAGATTATCCGTGCACATATTATCCAGTTTGCAGATTATCCGTGCATGACTCTTTTACTGTACTTTTTTAAAAATACTGTATTTTGTATTGTAACGAAAAAATTCTTTATTTTTAAATGTGCTACTGTGAACTGCACTTAGAAACTAGCACAACCCCCGCCCCTGACGCATTTAACGGTACCAACCAACATTCTGAGAATACAATACAATTTTGGAAATTTCCGTTGTGAGAGTCACTGAAAGTTTGTTGTTGCAGTTTGAAACCACGGATATGCTGTGGCAGTGGGCTTTATCACTGGTTAGTAGTGTGGTCATCGCTGGTTATAAGTTTGGACATCGGTGATCACTAGTGTAGTTGTCGCTGGTTATGACAGCCATTTTGAATAACTGTTGTAACCATAGTCGCCATGAAAGGAAATAGTCCCACTTTTTTCTTCATATTTAAGAGTAAAATAAAATAATGATAATTACGACCTGCACCTAAATACATGTAATATAACATTTTATGAATATTTGTTGCATTTAAGTAGTGTTAAATTGGGTAAATAAGACATTTCTGATCAACTTCCACGGTGCCGAATAACTTAATTGGATTATCCGTGTTTTTCGATTTTCTGAGCATTTCTCGGTCCCAATTAATACGGATAATCGGGAGTTTGCTGTATGTGGCTGCACAAATTTTGGTTACATTTCCTATTTGGCAAACCTGATGCCAAGAAATATAAGATAGTTGAAGATTACTTATTTTAGGAATTCACACTATGAGGTATATTCATTTAGGTAAAATTTAATCACTCACGTCATATTTTTTTTTCTTATTTTAATTTAAACTAGTTAAGGAACTTTACATTTCAGTTCCATCATCTGTATCCCCATGACTGTTGTTCTGTAGTCTTAACGGCGAAAGACGGCTCTTCAAAACAGCAGAACAACGGTCGCAGGGATACTGATGATGAAACTGAAATGTAAAGTTCCAAAACTAGTTTAAATTAAAATAAGAAGAAAAATATGAAGCGAGTGATTAAATTTTACCAAAATATGGTAAAATTAAATGTTTCTTACCTCTCCTCATATAAATCTCCTAAGTAGATCGCGATTTCGAGACCATAACGATCTCATCTTCAGAAGATGAGACTGTTATGGTCTTGAAATCATGATCTACTTAGAAGATTTATATGAGGAGAGGTAAGAACATTTAATTTTACCATAAATTAAACCTCATAGTGATTAATTCCTATAAAAGTTAAATTTACCAAAATAGTTTAAGATGTTAAAGTCTCAAATCAACATGATGCATTATTATACTTACACTTCCTTCGAAATCGTATTTCCCCATTACTTTCTCTACTCTGCGAGGCGCAGGTCTGATGAGTGGCGTTGTGTCCAAATAATGCAGCTTGTAAAATGCTAAACACTGCGGAAGATCTGGAAACATCTGATCTCCAATACGATATCGAGTCTGCTCTCCTTGTTGTATTTTATTAATTATATAATGGCTAACTTTGCTGTCCTCCCTATGGAAAGTCAATTTTAAAAATTATTATTAATAATCAAGACTTTGAGAGATAAGGAAGGTATTGTCTGACCATTGGATCTGTGCCCCCATAAGATATGCAAACTGAACCCAAATTCCTTTTCTGCCTCTGTAAATCATTTCCCTCCCTGCAGTTCTATCTCTCCCTTTCTCTCTTCCTACCGCTCACAATTTTGAGCCTTCTTGAAGGACAGATTACACGGTCAACATGATTTTTGTCTCATGAGTACCAATGGTTGTACTTAATGCAGTTTTTTATTGTGTTTTCAAATATGTATTCAGAATTTCTCCATCACCCACAGTTTTTTTTATTTCAATTTCAATTAATGGATTTAAATAATTATTTTTTAATAAACCTAGATTTCTTCCTGGAAAATCTTGACACGGTGAGCGATGAGCACAGGGAACACTTTCATCAGGAGATTTCAGCTATGGAAAAGAGATATCAAGGCAAATGGAATCCTAATATTCTGGCCGATTATTGTTGGACCATCTAGAGGGATGCTCCACAGGCAAAATATAGCAGAAAATCGTCATTTCTTATTTTCTAGGTGAGTCCGAATGTTCGAATAGTGTGTAGTTACGAATGTAGAAAATATTAAAGTGTTTGAAATTATAAATGCCTGTCTCTCGGAAACCTTGCATGATGGAGAAAAACTGATATCATATTTGAATTCAGGAGAAAAAATACTATCAGAATCACATATTTTTCTTTCTGAGACAAAAAGGTTTCTTTTTTGTTGCTCAGTGTTATTTGCACCTGCATTCCAGTGTTGTCAACTCAACATGAATACTGCAGCAAGGAGTGGTGAAAGAAACACTTTTAAGCAAATATTAGGAATTAACACTATGATGTATTATTTATTTAAGTAAAATTGTATTAATTATTGACAACAGAGATGGATTTTTGGTGAAGGGCATCAAGAAAATCAAGAAAGGAGAAAATTCGGAACCAGAAAATTAGAGAATAATGAATGTTAAACATAATATTATAAAAGTAATAGAAGAACAATGATTGAAATGGTATGGACATCTGAAGAGGATGTTGAATAACAGAATCCCAATAATGATGCTGGATTGGAATACTGAAGGCAGGAGGGAGGAGGAGGGAAACGCAGGGAACAGTGGATGGATGAAATGAGAAGTAACATGATCAGCAGAGACTTCAAAGATGATGATGCTGAGGATAGAAATCTGTGGTGGAGTAAAATACATTTGGGCTGAAGGATAACTACTGTAATGTTGAGACAATTCTTAAAAAACAATTATTACCTCACCTCGTATTCTTCTTCTTAGGCTAGTTTTGGACCTTCTTTGGTTCCATCATCAGTATTTTCACAACCTTGTTATGTTGTCTTGAAGAGTGGTCTCAGCAAGAGGGGCTCTTCAGGATGACATAATAGTAAAAAAATACTGATGGAGGCACCTCTTCAAGACGACATAACAATTGTGAAAATACTGATGATGGAACCAAAGAAGGATTCAAAACAAGTCTAAGAAGAAGAAGAAGATGACGAAGAAGAAGAATATGCGGTGAGTTAATAAAAATTTAGTCCTGCGCCGTAGCCAAGTGGTTAAGGCAGGAAGCCTTGGCGCAGAGCTATGGGACTTTCACTGGTTCAAGTCTCCATGGGGGAAGACATTTTCTCATGGTATTTCGGCCAGTATGGGACCGGTGCCCACCCAGCATCATGAGGCATTTGGGTAGCTACAACAAGTAGCAGCTCCAGGTTGAGAAAACCATCTATAATGGCTGGGGGACCTGACATGCTGACCACATGTCACCCCTACACTGGCTGATGATCATCTACACCTGTCATTGACATATGTGAATGTGAAGCCAGCAGCTGGATGGTTGGCTAAGGTCCTTCTACGTCTGTCGCACCAGGAGTTTAATAAAAATTTATATATATATATATATAAATAAAAGCATTTTGCGGTGAAGAGAAACAGATCAAAATGTTTCCTATAAATCAGTAATGTTTAATGTTTCAATATTGAACATTGTTTGGGGCAAGTTTGCCATCACTCCTACTTGGAAAGTTTTGTGTTTATTTTCTTCTTCGTTAAATAGTGTGGATAGCTGTTATGCCAACAGACTGCATTCTGATGGAATTGGAAACAGTGATACCAAGTAAAGCAATGTGACTTGTCTGCAATACAAATATTCAGATATGCTGGCAATTCTTTTATTCCCATGATTCATATTTATCTTTCTATCTATAACGACATAGCCCATTGTTGAGCTATAGACTCTCCTTTGTAAGGAGTTACTACACCAAGTTAATTTTTAGTTACTGTATTTGATCACTGATGTCATGGATGGCATGCGGTCAACACACCAACCCAATGTGACATCTAACAGGCAACTAAGGTATTACCGGGACGTTGAAGTCCATAAATTTTTTTCAGAGGCCTCTTTATTCAGGCTTAAGGATCTTTCACAAGCCTGAAAATCTTCAGACTCAGGACCCATGGCTTAAAGTCCCTCCCAGAGGACTTGTTCCTTGGATTTTTCCATCCTAAAAAATTCATTGACCCTAGCCGGGTTTGAACCCATGACCCTCAGAACTAGAGATAAGGAGCATAACCACTAGTCCACCGTGACCGACCATAGTTATCTATGTGGATTCCATATACTTTATATCACAATTTTTAAGTTATTTTTAGGTTACATTCTAATTTTTTATGTATTTTCTGCACCAAGAAATACAATATATGCTTTCTTAAATTAATATTGAGAAGCTAAAGCTATTACCATGATAGAAATAAGTAACTTAATGAACACAATTAAATTATTGTAAATCAATTGTAAAGAGAAAATTTTTTGCCTGAACCGAGAATCGAACCTTTAGCTTTCCGTGCTAATGCTCTGACCACTGAGCTAATCCAGATTTCTGCTTGGATGGGAATGAAGCCTGGATTAGCTTAGTGGTTAGAGCATTAGCACGGAAAGCTAAAGGTTTGGGGTTCGATTCCCGGTTCAGGCAAACATTTTTCTCTTTACCATTGATTTACAATAATATGCTTTCTTGTTATAGAAACCATAAGATAGCACTGTGGGCATGTCTCGCTATCTCTTATGGTTTGAGAATTGTATATAAGGAAAGGAAAATTAATGTCTGCACTGGGATGCCTAGATAGCAAAATTTGTATTGCACTAATGTGAAGAGTTAGAGGTCCCCACAGAGTACCAGAGAAGAAAGTGGACAAGTTTTGCGTACATGCCACAAGCAGAGCTAGTGTAGAACAACTAACGACATCTAAATTTTTCGATTTTTTTCTGGTACTAATATGAAATTCAGCACCATTGGTGGTAAAATTATAATTATATAACACCATCTGGTGAATAATCATGGAATTGAACTTTTATACGAATAAAAAACATATTAATTAATCTTAAATTATGGAATTATTTGTACCCAGCTCCACAGACCTAAAGATTTTCTTTAATTTTAACAGAAGGGAAGAATGGAAATAAATAAAACATGTTAATTTATTTTCGTTTATTAAATTTAAAAACGTGCATTATGAGCTATTTTAATAAATATTTAAAACTGACCTATCCCCTTATTCTCACATACATATTTTATACAATATTTATTAAAGAACCTTAGCCATGTCGTACATCTGAAATCCATTATAAAGTCACATTTTTAAAATGTTTATTAGAAATGGCTGTACACTAACATCACTTCCTAACCTAACAAATCTTAGAATTTTATCACATCTAGTAGGTTTATCTTTGAAAATAGATTCACATTAAAAATGTAAACAAGCTTGAATTTACTTACAAATTAGAGTAAAATAAAATCTAAGTAATGATTTTAACTTTCGATAGTATATAATTTTACAGTACCGTCTACATATAACAAAAGGATAGCAGTTAAACATTTTAATTTACAAAATGGCTAATTTCCCATAATCCCAAATGAACACGCTGTGTGCCTTGCATTTGTTTTATTTAGTTACATATTCTGTTACTACGAAACAGTGCTACCATTGTAGTTTGCTCATTGTAGTTCATCGTAAACGACTGAAATTTTTTAGATGTCACTGTACTCAGTTTTCCCTCTATTCAAAGTTTCTCTATGAGAGGTCCCAGGTTCAAATCTGGAATCAGGCATTAATTTTCCTTTTCACGTCATACACACACACACACACCTCAGGTTGCTAATTACATTCTACAACAGTAATTTGTCCATTTTGGTGTTTTTTTCTAAATTATGGTAGTGCAAATCCTTAACAAACCAGAAATTTGCACAGGAGTATGTTCTTTCAGACTTGCCACAAATCCATGATTTATGATCCACAACTTTTCTTTCCTTCTGCAAGGAGTCATACTAAGAATTTTTACACCCTGAAAATAAATCAACCTTGGCCAGGTTTGAACCTGTTATTCTCCAAGCATGGTACCCACTTGTCCACCTGGGCTGATTAATAATACAGTAAAACCTGTCTATAAAGGAACATGAGAGTTCTTTAATTATATTTCCATCTTGGCAGTTTTCCTTCTTATAAAGGTTTCCCAAAATGCAAGCTTGAATTTTCTCACACAGTGTAAGGGTTTTACATGCATGCTTTAAAGACATAACGTACTGAACTGAAATACAGACAAAATAGTGTATGTAACACAGCACAATTTGCACGGCAATACATAACAACTCTATAACACAAAAATGAGAAGGAACTCAACTACAGGAGAACTGAAGAGTTTCCCAACTCCCTTGCAAGTTATGTAAGCAGGCAAGGAAAGGCGAGGGATTCCTGCTCTCACACATAACAACGATATCCCTGCAATACAATGGAAACACAAGAAGGTAAAATGATATAATGCAGAATTTTCACATGTGATCATTGATACTGTAATTAGAACGCGTTTAAGAATAATTTTCTGTCTTACTGAGGTAAAAATTAAATGAATCGTGATTTCTTCTTACCTCATACTTCTATGTTTTTTTAAACACAGCACTGCAGTATCAGCGACCCATTGTCACCATCCTCAGCTCTTTTCACGACTGTCAATTTTTTCTTTTCCCGGTAATTATCCAAACTGCCATCTGGTGTTCTTTTGAAGGAATTATTTTCTAAACTGCCATCTGGTGTTCTTTTGAATGAATCATTTTCTAAACTGCCATCTGTTGTATTTTTGAAGAACTTTGTAATCAAGCTCGGTTCATCTGGAATCTCAAAGTTCATGGTTCTAGTATGGTTTTTTTTAACACATATTTTTTCCCAAACTGTTAAATCCAAAGGTTTGGACAGATGTTTCAAAAGCATCATAGAATTGAAAATGAAGCAAAACTTTTGAAACATCTATCCAAACCTTTGGATTTAACAGTTTGGGAAAAAATATATATTAAAAAAAACCATACTAGAACCATGAACTTTGAGATTCCAGACGAACCGAGCTTGATTACAAAGTTCTTCAAAATTACAACAGATGGCAGTTTAGAAAATGATTCATTCAAAAGAACACCAGATGGCAGTTTAGAAAATAATTCCTTCAAAAGAACACCAGATGGCAGTTTGGATAATTACTGGCAAAAGAAAAAAATTCACAGTCGTGAAAACAGCTGAGGATGGTGACAATGCTGATACTGCAGTGCTGTGTTTAAAAAACATAGATGTATGAGGTAAGAAATCGCGATTCATTTAATTCTTATGAATTGAACCTCATGTTAAAAATTCTCAAATTTAATATAAAAAAATAACTATTGGTACTTAAAAAACCATTCCGTTTCCATGTAATGAAGTTTTCTGGCCTACACAGGACGATTTTATTGTACCGTTCCAAAGATTTCTTTCCATCTCTACAGATTTCCTTCTTATAAAGGTTCCAGCTGGCTAAGACAGGTTTCACTGTATTATACACATTACATATTCAAAAGGAGCAGAATAATTGACAGATACAATAAATAAAATAAAGTTAAAATGATTTGGACACTTAAAAAGGGATAGAAAAAGGAATTATACCATGGAAAGGTATGAAAATCAAGCCTATGAAAAATGTAGTAAAAATCATGCACTACAAACCTCACACAAAGGACAAAATCACCATGAATCGTAGTACTATCTCTTACTAGAAACACCCCTCCTTCTTTCTCTCCCATCAAAAGGTCTGTAGCATCCTGCCTGGTCATTGGACCAAAATACCAACTGTAAAGTAAACACAAATAACATTTAATAAAAATGCAAGTAAAATATTTTTCTACATTCATAATCACCATCCTTTCATGTTATAGTCCTGAATAACTTTTCTACATTCATATTATACAAAATATAAACATGAACATATAATCAAGTTTTTTTTAGATTGGAAACATCTTACCTCAAATTAATGTTGATTTATTCTTGAAAAAAAAACTTGATTAAAAGAACCTCAAAATATTCCTAAAATAAACCATTATGAACATATAATCTATAGGGCCTATTTAGAAAATATCCCATCATTATTTCAAAAGATTTTTTTAAATTTTAATATTAGTTTAGTACCAAAGAATGATCTTCTTCTTGTAAGCCCATGTTTCCCTTAACAGAGATTTAGGAGCTCTCCCCCTACAGGAAAGAATTTGAACCATACTAATTTAGTTACACTTGTTTTCGTATAGATGTCATTTGAGTGGTCTGTGGTCAGCGTTCCGCCTCATACTGACATCTAGGAAACCAAGGTAGTACCAGGTCGGGAACATTCAGTAAATTTTGCTTAGAGGCCTTTTCATTCAGGCTTAAGGATCTTTTACGAGCCTGAAAATCTTAAGACTCGGGACCCATGGCTTAAATTCCCTCCCGGAGGACTTGCTCCTTGGATTTTTCCACCCTAAAAAACCATCGACCCCAGCCGGGTTTGAACCGCGACCCTCGGACCAGAGGCAAGGAGAATAACCACTATCCACCGCAGCCGATATTCCGAAGAATGATTAAAGTTTAAATAAACTAATAAAAACCAACAAAAATGTAAAGATTGACGATGGTAAAAAATCAGGAATACATCAAATAAAATGTGCAGACTGTGATAAGATGTTACATAGGGGAAAAAATAAATAAATTTAACCATTAGAACTAAAGAACACATAAGGAACGTATAAAAAGGGGATGTAAAAAAATCTGCAGTGGCTGCTCAAGTTTGGTCAGAAAAACACAAAATAGATGTAAACTCAAAATTATTATAACAGTTAGAAAACAAAAATGAACTCATCATATAGAAAAAAATCTACATACAGTAGAACAAGGGAAGAATTATGAATCTTGAAATTCCCATAAAAAGGAACTTCATTAGGAAGTTCATTGGACCACAGGCAGAGGGAGCAGGACTCAAGAATCAGGGCCGACAACTTGAGAAAAATCAGTCTGTAATCGTTGAAGATGGGGCTCAGAAGCCTTGAAACACATGTTCAACAAAAAAAAAAGCATAATAGGTAAGAAAATGCAGACCAAATATCTTAATTATTAAATTAATATCTTAATGTTACTTCCTATTGTATTTTAAAAATTATCCAATCATATTTAGTTAGTCCACCGCTGTGGTCTCGAGGTAGCATGCTGCCTTGTCACACAGCGGGCCCAGGTTCGATCACCGGTCGGGGCAGTTTTTCTGGTGAGGTTTTTATTGGGATTTTTCCTCACCTGTAAGACAAATGTCAGGAAAACTTTAAGGCCCAAACAGTCCCCGAAATCATATGGCCATCATCATCATCCTTCACTGGTATGGAAAACAAAGGGAAGCTACCACACCTACAATTCCCTAGTAAAGCTGCAAGCATAGCATGAAAATGCTATGATTGCAGTGAAGGACCTGCCTTCGGGCAGAATTACTATGGATGGATATTTAGTTTCACCCAGGAAGACAAGCTTCTAAAGAGGGATCAAACAGGATTTTGTGTAAACTAAAAGCTATAAAAATATAACCCCAAAGCATTTTGAAAGCTCATTAAATGGGATATTTTTATCGAATAATACAAAAAAACTATGCCTTCTTTTCAAAATACACACAGCATATCTACAATTTATTTTAATGCAACCATGTGATGTACATTAATTTACTGTGGTGGAATTAAAATTTCTATTAGTCTGTAAGTAAAATTAAAAATATGCTCCTTTGCATGTTATTTCCCTCAATATCATGCTACGTTAAACAGAATTTTGTAGGATGTATTCTATTTTCCTGTCCCATGCCGTAGCTCAGTGGTTGAGGCAAGATGCCTTGCAACAGAACTATGGGACTTGTGCTGGTTCGAGTCTCCATGGGGAAGAAGTTTTCTCATGGAATTTCAGCCAGTATGGGACCAGTGCCCACCAAGCATCATGAAGAATTTGGGTAGCTGCAATAAGTAACGGTTCCAGGTTTAGAAAACCAGTTATAAAGGATGGAGGACCTGACATGCTGACCACATGTCTCTCCGACACTGTATGATCGTCAACCTCTGTGACCTACACATGTGGATGTGAGGCCAGCAGCCAGCTTGTTGGCAAAGGGCCTTATAGGCCCATCGTGCCATGGAAAAAATAAAATAAATAAATATATTTTTCCAAAACTGTACAATGCAATGCAAAAACCCCCATTACATAAAACTTTACAAACATAGGATGAACTCTGAAAATTCATGGTATTACAGTACATGAGATCTTAGTTCATCATCATCATCATCCGATAACATGACGGCTGCTGTCGTCTTCGGGAAACCAAATGACATTCCTCTCTGTCCATCCACGGATATTCCTCCAATCCTCTGATAATCATAGCCACTTGCACGCCTTCTATCCAAGTTTTCTTTGGTCTTCCTTTCTTCCTCCTTCCCATTGGGATCCATTCCATAATAAGTTTAGGCAATATTTGCTCTGGCATTCTTTTGGGAATGATTGAAGTTTCTGCTCCCAGCAGACACAAAGAATACAGTGTTGTCAAATGTACTCTCACTTGCTGTCAATCTCCAATTGCGCTACACCCAAATAATTGTCTTTTTCACTATCTGTGGTATTTTGACCACTTTTGATACAGACAACTTCATAAAATTAATATGCAACTCTATGTTTCACACAATGCATTGCAACCAGAAACCATGTCAATGTAAGATTGTGGATCTACGAAATCGTAAGACAAGCATGGATTGTGATTGGTCAACAGTAAGGCGAGCCCCTTCATGTTCACATTCGTCCATGTGCTGTCAATCACTTTCCAAAATTTCATGCACTGTATGCATTGCAGGGACATTTACCATCTCAACTTCTCTCAAAAAACGTTAAACTAAAAATACAGTAAAACTTGTTCAAAGCGGAATTGCATGGGACCAATTTTTGTTTCCACATTAGACAAAATTCCACATTATAAAAAGCCAAAAAAAATTATTAACCAATCTTACATTATAGAGTACCGTATATGTCTTTTTACGTACCTTGGATTAATTGTAGTTCTGCTGCCATTGAAAAGTGAAGTATATATGTACGAGCAATTTCGACGTAATGCACAAAAAAACAGTCCACTTTTGTCAGTGTTAAAAATGTCTCTTAGATCCATATCCTAAAATTAAAGTATGCAGTTTTGGTTTCCACTCACTAACTATACTTTCGTCCACATCCTTTGATTTCCTGCAAATTTCATTCCACACTACATTGTGTCGTCTTTTAAAACTGTGCAGCCAACCTGAAGATTCCTCGATATCGTTATTCTCTAGGGATGTAGCAACAGTTAGAGCTTGACTTTGGAGCATCAGTCCCACGCAACTTCCTTGATTTCTTCATTTATTTATTTTATTTCTTCCAAAAGTTGTCCTTTTTCATGCTTTGGTCGTCATTAGTTTGATCCTTCCGGGAAATTCTCGTATAAGACTTGAAAGCATAATAATAGTCCCTTCGGTTGGTTGCCGGCCAAAGGAAGGCAAGACCAGTGATGGGGCTGCCATCTTATAGCCTCTGGTCAGGCTTTTCTCGAGAAGAAAAGAAAATAAAGGAAAGAAGAAATGGAAGAAAAGAAAAGACTCCCTAGCCCTCGGATGCCCTAATAGCGTCGGGGTCGAAAAAACAAGAGTTAACCAAGAGAGGTTAGATAGTAAAGTTAAAAGAGTGCAAAACACAAGTAAGTGAAAGAAATGTTTTGCTCAGCTTGGGCACCTTGTGGTCGCCATCCACATATCCCCTAGATGAGGACACCTTCGTTGACTTCATAAAGGCTTTTGACAAAGTAGACAGAAATATATTAATACAAATTTTAGCTGATGATAACTTCCACAACAATATATTACTAATATCTTCAACATCTATAAAGATAATGAAATCTCTGTTAAACATGATGGCAAAACTATCTTCTTGGGAAAAGATCAGCACTGGAGTAAGACAGGGATGTGGACTTTCACACGGTGCTTTTCATTATATATATGAATAAATTAATAAACCGAATGGAGGAAAACACAACGAGGATATATACCCATCAATAGGAACCTCAAACTCGATGCTATTCTTTTTGCAGACGATTTAGCTCTTCTGGCACTTTCCGAAAATGATTTGCAACGATCAATTTATAATTTACAAAAAATAGGTGCCAAATTTAATATGGAAATATCAATTAACAAAACTAAAATTATGGCATTTCATGGGAAGGACCCCATACAAAGTAAAATCTGTCTCCAGAATAAAATTTTAGAGAGATCTAATCAATTTAAATATCTTGGATATTATCTCTCTATCTGGGATGAAAAGGATATCCCTGAAAAAATTACTAGTTATAATAAAAGTTTAGGAATTATTAATCAAGTTATGAAACCAACCCTTGTACAAAAAAAACACCAGATTACGTTTATATAACACTTTGGCTAGACCAGTGTTGACCTATGGTAGTGAAGCATGGACACTAAAAAGACAACATGAAAGCAGAATAACGGCTTGTGAAATGAGATTCATGCGCAGAAACGGCGGGTTACACCAGATGGGATCGGAAAAGGAACACCCGATATCTTAAAAGAATTGAAGACTACGCCAATTTTGGAATATATTAAACAGTACCAACTAAATTGGAAACACCATCTTGAAAGAATGAGTTCAAATCGGATCCCCAAAGCTGTTTATAATTATATACCAAGAGGACGAAGATCACTGGGCCATCCTATGAAACGCTGGAGGAAAAATTTTCTATAGGATCGTAACAGGCCTTGGCCTAATACTTGGAAGGAAGAAGAAGAGAAGATTTATTTTATTTGTTTTATTTTGCTTTCCTCTTTGTTTGATCATTTCCTTGCATCCATTTATTAATTTTTTTTCTTTGAGTTTTAAAATCTCATAAACTTGGATTTTTCCACATTTAAATTTAGTCATTATTTTGCATACTGAGAGTTTGTTTTTCATTATCCTCAATCACTTTTTCGTTTAATGGCAATGATACATACAATTTAGCTATCTTTATTTCGGAAATTCAGAATGCTACCTGTGAAAGATACATACACAATCGGTCTCAGATCTTAAACTAATTTAAGATTTTACAGTCCACTGGTTATTTGTAAGACAGATGTCACATGCCAAATAAATATTTGTTAAACAAAACTGTATTTTGCATAATAGGTGTGCAGTGAGGCCGAAATAAAATTTCAGATACAGGTAGAAAATCTACTTCACCCGGCGGCAGAAATCATCCCTTATTGTTATTTTGCCTAACGGGAATTCAATGAAGTGGAAACTAATTTATTCCTCTCTCAGTCTTTCTGCCTTATAAACATTTTTTTCATGAATTGTATAGAAATATTCTTCTGTTTCTGCGTTGGACAGATTCAGTTTTATACAAAATAAATACACATAATATTACTATTATTTTGCCAGGACCAATAAATTTGATCACATTGGACAGATTTCCACATTATTCATGTTCTGGATTAAACAAGTTTTACTGTATATAAAATTATCATTCTTCCAGTTATATGGATGTGAAACATGATCAATTACCCTAAGAGAGAAGAAAAGGTTACTAGTGTTTGAGAATACAGTTCTTAGAAAAATATAAAAAATGGGGACTGAATATAAATTTACAGAAACAGAATATATATGTTTGGGAAAGGATGTGGATGACCTCATACTTGAAACAGGAAAAATAAAAAAAATGTGATTTTCTTAAATATCTTGGGTCAATAATTACAAGTATAGGTACCTGTGAGAGAGAGATGTGCAGACTAAAATTGCAATGGCAAAAAATGCATCTAAGACATTACATGGAATAATTTGGAACAAAAATATTACAAAGGAAACTAAAATGAAAATTTATAAGAGCATAATACAGAATATTTTGTCATATGGAAGTGAAACTTTGTCTTTGATGGAATTACAAAAGAATAAAATTAGAACAATTGAATTTGATTATTTTAGGAGAAGCCTCCAAAAAACAAGACAGGATAAAATAAGAAATGAATTCCTTTGAAGAGAAATGAATGTCACCACATCTGTTGTTAAGAGGATTGAAAATCAAATGCTTAAATGGTATGGCCATGTACAAAGAATAGAAAATGAAAGATGGCCAAAAAATATATACCAATGGTCACCCCCTGGAAGAAATAAACGTGGCAGACCAAGATGGAAATGGAAAACCTACGTCAGAACCATAATGGATGATAGGAATTTGCAAGAGGTAGATTGGAATGATAGAGATAAATGGAAACTGAAGATGACAAACTTATAAGTGGGGGAAAGCCGAAGAAGAAGAAAAATGTTTGGTCCAAAGTATGATAAACAGAAGACAAATGGAGAAAAATACAAAACAATGAGATACATGATCGTTATGAAAAACTAGATCACACCAGAACAGGCCAGACATCCAAACTGTCAGGAGCTACAAATATTTTTATAACCAGTGGTTAGAATTGTTCATGTATGAGCACATTTTCATATTTTTTATTTTATTTTAGCCAATTTTTTTACATAGGCTAGTTTTTTTTTTTTAATATGGCCATTTGATATTTTTCCTTAAAATCTACTCATAAAAACTTGGAATTTGTTTTTCATTGATTTCACTGTTTACACAATCATATGATAAAATAGATTTAAAATTACTATTGAAATCTTTATTTCAGTGTGACTGGATATGAAACTTGACTTCCATAACAGGATATAATTGGATAAAGAACTATTTGCTTTCCTTATCCTATTTCGACATCCTCAAGGGCACAGTCATCATTGACAGCTCACACTTCCCAGAAATGTAGATTTTATTATCATTATAAATGAATTTATGATTTGTCATAAAATTAATGTTTCTACCATTTTTATTACCTCTTTGGTTTTTCCTGTAGCCATTTAATATTATAGGAGCTCTTTATACTTATTTTTCTATGGTATTTAATTTATTTTTCAGATCTACAAACTGGTGGGAAAGCAAGCAGATAAATCAGCAAAATACAAGTCTTCCAGAATACTAATCCCCACAGTACAATTATTTTATTTTCATTAATTGATTTTTTCATAATTCCATCCATTAAATCAGTTTTAACACATGCTTCTGAGAATTGAACAACACAAGGAAAGAGTTGAGCAGAATTCAGGTCATAAAAATTTAATTTCTGCATGTAATTGCACACAAAACAAGATAAGATAGAATACATAATGATGTAATCAGGCAGACATTGAATATAGAAAAATCAAAAACTGATCTAGATAAAAAATATATTAAAATTGTTTGGACACTTCAAAAGAATGGAAAAGAGAAGACAAGCCACTACAATGCTTAATCTAAAGGTTAAAGACGATGAGGAAGACCACGATAAATATGGATTGAGGAAGTGAAAACAAATTTACAAGACACAGAATACGATTGGGAAGAATTAAATGAAGAATAGTATGTGAAGATAGAGGTGGATGGAGGCACATTTGAAATCGACCTCCCATAAGAGAATGATCAGAAATATAATTTGGGGAGAGTTTTCATCTCATGTGAATACTAACTTTTAATTTTTTTAACCCCCTTATGTTTTACACTAGTCGGCCGTGGTGGACTAGTGGTTATGTTCCTTCCCTCTGGTTCCGAGGGTCGCAGGTTCAAACCTGGCCGGGGTTGATGGATTTTTTTAGGATGGAAAAATCCAAGGAGCAAGTCCTCTGGGAGGGACTCTAAGCTGTGGGTCCCGAGTCTGAAGATTTTCAGGCTTGTAAAAAAATCCTTAAGCCTGAATGAAAAGGCCTCTAAGCAAAATTTACCGATTTCCCGTCCTAGCACTACCTTGGTTTCCTAGATGTCAGTATGAGGTGGAACGCTGACCACGACTACTCAAATGACATCTATATGAAAACAAGTGTAACTAAATTAGTATGGTTCAAATTCTTCCCTGTAGGGGAGAGCACCTAAATCTCTGTTAAGGGAAACATGGGCTTACAAGATTACAAGATGATGGTTGTAACACTAAGTTATTGATTTCTTCAGTCTATAATTTTTATTATATTACCACTGAGCAACAAAAAAGGAAATTTTTGTCTCAGAAAGAAAAATAATGTGATTCTGATAGTATTTTTTCTCCTGAATTTCAAATCTAGTATCGGGTTTTTCTACATCATGCAAGGTTTCCAAGAGACAGGAATTTATAATTTCAAACACTTTAATATTTTCTACATTGGTAACTACACAATATTCAAACATTCAGACTCATCTAAAAGGTAAGAAATGACGATTTTCTGCTATATTTCACCTATGGAGTACCCCTCTTGATGGTCCAACAATAATCGGCCAGCATATTAGGATTCCATTTGCCTTGATATCTCTTTTCCATAGCTGAAATCTCCTGATGAAAGTGTTCCCCATTTTATTTTACAATGGACAAATGGACGAAAAAGTTTATTAAAAAAATAATTATTTAAATCCATTAATTGAAATTGAAATAAAAAAACTGTGGGTGATGAAGTAATTCCGAATATATATTTGAAAACACGATAAAAAACTGCATTAAGTACAGCTATTGGTACTCATGAGACAAAAATCATGTTGACCAGTGTTGTTAGTAAACATTCCTCTATGAATAACTTGACAAGCATAATTTTCATACATAAGTTAGTAAGGACAATTTAAAAAGAGTTAATTTAAATTAAATCAAACCATAAAAAAATTATAGGAATATCACTGGACAAAGCCATTTAAAAGGTATAAATCTTATTAGATGTCCACCGCTGTGGTCTTGAGGGTAGCATGTTGCCTTGTCGATAGTGGGCCTGGGTTCGATTTCCAATCGGGACAGGCTCCTGGGTGAGGTTTTTTCTCACCTGTAAGACATACATCGGGAAGCTTGGGGTGCAATGGTCCCCAAAATCATCTGGCCATCTTCATCATCATCCTTATCATTATCATCAACAAACTTCACCAGTGTGGAAAGCAACGGGAAGCTACCACACCTATAATTCCCTAGTAAAGCTGCAAAGCATAGCATCAAAATGCTATGAATACAGTGAAAGACCTGCCCTCGGGCAGAATTACTACATACATCCTATTAGAAGCAAAATTTGTAGTCAGAAACACGATTTTACAGTAAGTAAATTATTTTCAATATTTCGGATGTAATATTCGCTATGAGATCAGTCATATGGGCTAGTGGTCAGAGCTTCTGACTATAGTTCATAGGGTTCTGGGTTCGATACCCATCAGATCATTGGAATTTTTCTTACAAAGAATTATTCCTGTGTTCACCCATGGTTTGGATTTAGGTTCAGTTCAGGTTTGGGGACTCTCCTGAGTTCTTATCATTCATTACTTATCATATCATAAGGATAATGTAACTCCATTTTCCAGGTGCCCCAACTTAAAAAGTGGGCTACAATTCTGCCAAGCCAGGAGAGAATACCAGAAATGTCATAAAGACAAACTGGTTGCATTACTAAAAGATATTCCATATGAAGGAGAAGAATATGAAAGAAAATTACTAAATTTTTGCAAATATTAGGACTGCTAAATTCGACTCTAATACCAAATCTAGTACAAAAATATTGTAGAATTAAATACAAAACTCTTGCACTACCAACTTTCCTCCATGAAACCGAGACTTGGGTTCTAAAACAAAAATGGAACATTCTAAGCAACATAGTAGGTTGTAAAACCTGACCCCTTCAGAATGAATGAATTTCTTGTTTACTATTCTCCATAATTAAAAATAATAGTATCCAGTACTATTATCTCATATGTGCCCATTTCCACCCTTCAGTAGAAGGTTTAATTTCACTATTACATACATCTAGGGCCCATAATTTTTCCTGACCTTATGAATAATCAGAAATATATTTTTAAGTTATCATTAGTGAGATTATAACGAGGTTTATTATTACAGTTAATATAAGTAGGGTGCTTTCAATAATTACTGAAAAATACTTCTTCTTCTTCTTTAGTAGGCGACTACAACCTCATTGAAATTTTGGCCTCCTCAACAATTTTTCTCCGGATAGATCTATTCTGGATAGAGACTGGCCAATTTCCAATTCTAATATATCCTTTATAAACATCATCCTGCCATCTGTTTTTTGGGCATCCAGCTGTTCTGGTGCATATTGGTTTCCATTTGTATATTCTTCTTACAAGCTTAAGCTTGTCTTCCTGCATTCTATTTATATGTCCAAACCAGGTACAGTCTTTGAGCTTTAATGTGATTTATTACATTTTTATTTTGTATTACATTATTTAATTCAGAGTTCATTCGTAGTCACCATGTGCCATCGCTTTCTCTAATTGGTCCAAAAATTCTCTGTAAGATCTTCCTTTCAAAGATTAATAGTTTTTGTTTATCAGACTCCTTCAGTACCCATGTTTATCAGCCTTAAGTTACAATCGGTCTTATTACTGTATTATACAGTTTAACTTTAGTTAATCTGGAGACAAATTTACTTTTGAATAGTATTCTATTTGCTTAGTAAGCTTTATTACCCAAAGAAATTCTTTCACCAATTTATTCCTCTTATATAGTTTTTTTTCCATTAACAGTTGAACCAAGATATTTATATGATTTTACTACTTCTATATTTGTATCATTGATGTTCATATTACTTATTTTTTTCATTTCTTGTTGTACATTTTAAGTATTTTGTTTTGGAATTATTTATTATTAATCCATATTCAACTGATTTTTCTTTCAGCACACTGGAAAGTTTCTATTAGTGTTGGTATGTTCCTTGCTGTTATCAATATGTCATCTGCATATGCAATACATTGTTTAGATTTGGTACTGAAAAATACATATAAAATAAATTTAAAATACATGACAATAATTACATATTTGTGATACTCATTTTTGTTGTATTCTATACAACATTTTATTTTCTTTGTGTAAGTTTCACAAGATGCTTGTAAAAAATTACACAACATGCCATGTCAAAGGAATAACATAGTCCAGGGGGCTTCTCAATGTGTTACAGCATAGCAGTCCACTACTTCGCTTCCCACACCTATTGTATGTGGTGAATAACATTACTCATGTCCTCGGATTAACTTGAGAGGGTTTTGATAGAATTTATTTTGAATCTACAGGTATGATATAATGAATGTTCTTGTATTCTGAAGTCTTCATTCCAAAAATCTCTCAGTAGTTAATAAATAGTCTTCCAATTTATGTGCTTTTTCTGATGTATATGAAAAACAGTTCCTTGAACATTACTGGATGCCCATTTGTGAAGTTCTCCAGGAGTAGAGATTTGCTTACCATGTAGACTAGCATATGCAGCTGATCTCCTTGTTCTCCCCATAACACAGGCACATGGGCCTTTTTCATGGCTTGTACCAAAGAAACGCCAGTCTGCCAAGACACCAGAAACTTTCTTAAGATTGTATAATTTACACTTTTTCTTGTTTTTATATGCCCTGCAGTTCCATTGCTGAAATAATATAATTTCTTAACTCCGTAAATTTCTCCTTAAAAATTTACATGAGTTTTTTCATCTTCATCTTCTTCCTTCCAAGTATTAGGCCAGGCCAGTTACAATCCTATAGAAAATTTTCCCACCAGTGTTTCATAGGACGGCCCAGAGATCTTCGTCCTCTTGGTACATAATTATAAAGAGCTTTGGGGATCCGATTTGAACTCATTCTTTCAAGATGGTGTTTCCAATTTAGTTGGTACTGTTTAATATATTCCAAAATTGGAATAGTCTTCAATTCTTTTCAGATATCGGTGTTCCTTTTCAAATCCCATCTGGTGTAACCCGCTGTTCTGCACATGAATCATGAGTTTTTTCTATAAATAATTGATATTTACAATGTCATATATAAATATGATGCCTGATGTTTATTTTGAGAATCTGGTGACAAAAACCATATCAAACAAGGAATTATGAAAGATAACATTACAGGATGAGATATGGGAGGAGATTAAATATTGCAAATGGATTGGACATACTCTCAGAAGAGAACTAAACAGTGTGCCAAAGTGAGCACTGGAATGGAATCTACAGGTACTCTAGAAAAAGAGGAAGACCAAAAATTACATGGCACAGCACTGTAACAACAAAAATTGAACAAGGAAAAGTTGGAATGAAGTCAGGAATTCGGCAAAAAAACATAGTCCAGTGACATGCTTTCACAAATTCCCTATGCTTCTAAGAGAAGTGACAGGAACTACTACTGCTACTACACTGTCATGAGTTACATAATCTGATATTATGGAAAAACGAAATACAATTAATTACCATCAGCCTTATAATATACTACAAATGGGTGTATTGTTGCTTTGAAATATTCCAGTAACAACCTGGCATAGCATCCTGTATTACAAAACTATAATTTTCTGAATAATCACTAGGGCAAGGCATTTAATGACCTATAAACTGGTAAAAAAGGCAAAATAAAAAATGCATTTATGACCTAAAAAATGCAAAAAAATTACCAATCAAATAAAAAATGACGAATAAAAAGTTAAAGAATTACCAATAAAAATACTATTTATTAGAATAAGTGCTCACTTGATTACTGAATTACATAAAATTTAACTTAATATCAAAATATTAAAAGAAAAGTATTTAAAAAATACATATTACAGTACCGTTTATTGCAGAAAATCCATTTCAATTACACAGTGCACTTTTACAGCAATTTTGAATTGCAGTAAACAATCAAAATAAGGGTAGAAGCTAGCATAAGCTCTAAGAAATTGAATAAAATTCCTAGAAGTGGGCAAGTTAATTATGCACATACCTTGAAAAATAGGGGTAGTAGTTAGCAAAACAACTACTTAATTCCAAAAAATTGTATTGACAAGGAAAAATACTGAATTTATAATAAAAAATCTTAAATCAAATACAAAATATTGTCACGCCTTCCGGAAAGAAAAGTGTAAAAAAGTCTCAAAATGACCAAAAAATTGCCAAAAAAATGATCTATCCCTAATAAAGGTAAGAAAATGCAAAAAAATGCCCTAACGAATTGCTTTTATTTAATCCGTTTTAATGTCGTACATTTTCTTATATACAAGCAATGTTTCAACCTTGATAAGAAAAAGATGCAAAATCATTAATTGCCTTGCCCTAATAATCACCAATGATGATAAATTCTCCTGATTGGACATCATTTTTCCTATTGCTTTAAATAATAAATTGTGTGTTTTGTATTTTCCTTAAACTTAACAAGTAAATGATTTGCAAAATTTTCCAACAAACACCTAACCATAGTAATACTGGCGGAAAAACTGCACTTAATCTAGCGTGAAATATTTTCAAAGTTCTATAGAACAACAGTGCGCATGCACCAGAGTTTATACAGCCAGCGATAACCCACCATCATACCACATACCGATTATCATCCACGATTACTATCGATATCATACTAAAGTTGAAAAATCTTATGCTAGATGGCAGCATGTCACTATGAAATTTAAATGACCAATCTTTGCAATAAATACCCAAATCTATGTCAAAAAATATATTAATAATATTAAAATTACCAAACATTTATTAAAAATGGGTGTACACACACTTATCACTCCCTAATGCTGATCCAACCAGCGAGAACCCAAAACAGTGATAGAAAAATCATAGACTAAGTAATATACTCTGTGGAGAAAATAGCAGTTAGCATCACGATATTGTCTAACAGTGTCATAATGTTGTGATTTGCATATTTAAATAAATACTTCAAAATTGTCTAATAATGTTATAAAAATTGTTTGAAAAAGTTTAAAATATTAAATAATGTTAGTAAATACAGAAGAAGAGCTATAGTTTACAACAATATAACTGAAAAATCAAGCGCTAGTAGAAGTGCAGTTGAGCCATATCGGCGCTACCAGTTTCTGTTCCTTTTTTTGATAAATTACAAGCTTACTACTTCAATGAGATTATTATTTATAAAAAATAACAATATTTTATCAAATATTTATAGCACCTGTACATTTTTCGCATTTATTTAAATAATTTGATATAGGGCATTTTTATAGAAATGTAAATTACTTGTACATAATCCAAAACCTCCATAATATTGATATGAATTATGTAACGACTGTGGTTGGATAAGCGCAAGAGATGTGGCCTTACTGCCAACATCTTCACACATGACCTTGACAAGTACAGCAGTTCGATAAATACTAAAAAAAATTCATTGTTAAAACCGTTGAGGTGGATAGTCATAAAATAAAATTAGTTAAAATGTACCTTCTTAGGTCAGAGCCGTCGTCCTCATCTTATAAAATAAGTATTCTTTTTGTCAGAAGGCGTTTCAGAATATCCATTCCATCTTCAGCAGATCTTTCTTTGCTACATTACTTGATGCAGTGGTTGATGGTGCTGGTCCTAATGTAGTGATGTCGAGAGTCACATCAAGTAATGTAGCAAAGAAAGACCCGCTGAAGATGGAATGGATATTCTGAAAGGCCTTCAGACAAAAAGAATACATATTTTATAAGTTGAGGATGATGGCTCTGACTTAAGAAGGTACATTTTAACTTATGACAGCAGTTCAAGCGAAACTCAACTTATGTACCGGTACCAATATCATCTAAACTAATTATTTTATTATCCAGAATTTTGAACTGTCCAACATGAAATTCAGATGAGGGTTTAATCACTTGGCTTTTCAGTGTGCAGAGCTGTGAAACATGCAACATGTTTCAAGGAACTGCATTCTTGATTTTCTAATAGTTTGATGTCATGAAATTCTGACCTAACTCACAGACATATTCGAACTTGAAAGGTTCATGACTGTGAGAACATCAGCTCCACACTCATCCTTATTCTGAACTATTATTTTCCAATCATTCCTCATATCATTCACCTTCTCAAATCATTATTAATGTTATTCTCCCACTTCATTTTTGGCCCCTCTCTACTGGTCACTTTCTCTGGTTTTCCTATAAGACATGACATGACTATGTATTTAGAGGCACAGGATCACTTTCCCAATACATGCACCCCTTCTCCGAGCCAGCCAAGCGTACATCCAGTTTCCTTGGTGCCCAAACGGCAGCCGAGGGAGGGAAGTACCGGTCCGACCTGCAACCTCCAGCTATTACAGGGACTCCATTGCCCTCTTTAGCCCTTATATGTATATTTTCATCATAAATAGCGAGTGATTAATCCGGTGCCGATCATAACCAGCTGCATATCAGGATTCAAGAACCAGTGGTCAGACATTATCAAGCCTTAAAGCTGGTCTTCGCTTGTGGTCTTAATTAGTTCTAGTTGTTGTCCCACCCATCCGCCAAGAGAAAGGCCGCAACTGACACCTGCTGCTGCCAAGCCCCAAGGGGACAAGAAAGGGAGGGCAAACCGCTATCCCAATCCTTTCAGGTAAGCTGATCTGTTGCAAAGAATTTTTTAATTTTGAAAAAATTAGGGCATTTATAAGTTACTGGTGGACTCTAGAGAACCACTCCGACATTTGTCTATGAGCTAAGGGAAACCACCGAAAACCTTAGCAGAGTGGCTTGAAGTTAGTTAGATAAAAATACAAATTTGGAAAAAGTTATTAGGAAATGATCAGCTTCTTTGGCTCTTGGCGAAAATAGTTCGTGGAATCACCCTTTGTGAGTGTTAAAATATCTTCCTGTCTTTTAAGTATGATTTTTGCACTCTACTAAGTAGGTGTATGTTTTATGATCCAGATCTATAGTAACAACTATATATTCTGGTTCTTTAAGTAGTTCCAAAACTATTTTGTCCATGACTTCATTTAAAATCATGGAGTCCCTTTGAGAGTGGGCGGTATTTACCAATGTACTCTTAGTTGACGGAGCCATGGCTGTTTGAGTGCCTATGATCACGTGTTTGGATTTAGGTGAGTACTTGGGCTAATCTAAGGCCTCAGTTTGTGAGGCCTTTTCTTTCCGAGCCTGTCTAGGCCCGGTACTTTTTTCTTTTTCTTAGTACTTTTTGCAGCACTTAGGTTTTCATGATCTGCTTTTATATACCCCATTTGTGCCACACGTCCTGCCCGTAATAAATTTTGAGATTTAAGTTTTTATAACATATGATTTTCCATAAAAATCATGTGGTTCACTGTTATGTAGTTTTCTCCATTTACCTGTCTGTTCGTCTCTCTCTTTGGTCCAAAAATTTTCCCTAGCACTTTATTCTCAAATACTAAAATTCCGATCTCTCTTAAAGAGACTGCATTTCACACACATATAACTACAAGAATCATCATTCTGGCTCAACTCTAATTTATGCCTCATTAAGCTATATCAGTCCACTGCTGTGGCCTTGTCACGCAGCAGGCCCGGGTTCGATCTCCGGTCGGGGCAGTTTTTCTGGGTGAGGTTTTTATCGGGGTTTTCTCACCTGTAAGACAAATGTCAGGAAAACTTTAAGGCCCAAATGGTCCCCAAATTCATATGGCCATCATCATCATCATCATCCTTATTATCATCATCATCATCATCCTTCACCAGTGTGGAAAGCAATGGGAAGCTGTCACACCTACAATTTCCTAGTAAATCTGCAAGCATAACATGAAAATGCTATGACTGCAGTGAAGGACCTGCCTTCGGGCAGAATTACTGTGGATGGATGGATTGGTTACATCTTCAGTAGTTACATAACTGATGTTCTGTTATCCAGGAGCACTGGCATCTTACTCCATTTCTAGAGCTATTAGTCTATTCTTGTAGTACTTATTGATTGTCCATACCTCACTTCCATACATTGGAACAGATTCCACCAATGTTTTACCAATATATTTTTTTGTGTCTTTCCAAATACGAAATTCTGACATTAGAAATACCAAAAACTTTAGTATTAGGCCTAGACGTTCACTTACTAAATAAATTTTTATAAGTTCTACAGAATCTAAGTATGCATAAGCAAACATTTAATATAACTGCTACCAAGTGTCAGGATACAATACCATTATCATCATCATACATGCAAGTATTAGGCCATGTGGCCTGTTACGGTCTCAAGAGGAATTTTCCATCCAGCGCTTTTTTGGACGTCCCAGCGATCTTTTGCCTTGGGGCAGTAGCGAAGTATAGCTTTTGGAATTCTATGAGATGGCATTCGTTGAAGATGGGCTTTTCAGTTGTTCTGGTAGTTTTGTACCGGTATATGGCGAAGAATGGGTTCTACATCCAACTCTTCCATAATTTCCTCATTTCTTTTATGGTCCCACTTTGTGTAGCCTGCTGTATGGCACATAAATCACAACTCATTGCTGTTATTCGGCTTTCATCTCTTCTTCGCATTGTCCATGCTTCACTACCATATCTTAACACTGGTCTTGCGAGAACCTTATAAGCCGTAATCTTGTATTCTTCTGTACTAAAGATGGTTTTATTATACCCATTGTTTTTGTAAAATTTGTGATTTTCTTTGATATATCAGCTTCAATTTGAAATGTTAAATTATAAACCAAATAATTAAATTTGTTTACTCATTCTAAAATTTCATCATCCAAAACAATTTTACTTAACTTTAACTAACATTAACTAGTTGCATTATAGATCGTAATATAATAGATATTATCTTTTTGATCTCTATCTATCTATCTTCGGGTTTTTACAAGCTGCTGCCGTCTTCCCGTGCCAAACCTCCAAAGCCTACGGTCTTGGGCATCTTCGATGCTTAGCCCTCTAGCTTGCATTACAGTCTTCATGTTTTCCTTCCATGTTAACCTTGGTCTTCCTCTTTTCTTCTTTCTGTTAGGATGCCATTCATATAGTTGCTTCGGCCATCGCTCATCTTCCATTCTTAAAACATGTCCTAACCACTTTAATTCCTTTTCCTCAATTCTTTCAATTATGCTTTCTTCTGCTTCCATTTTGTTTCTAATTTCCTTATTTGTGACACGTCTAATTTAGACTTTCTGGCACTTCTTCGTAAATAATCTATTTCTAGAGCTATTAGTCTATTCTTGTAGTACTTATTGATTGTCCATACCTCACTTCCGTACATTGCAACAGATTCCACCAATGTTTTACCAATATATTTTTTTGTGTCTTTCCAATATGCTTATCCCACCATATGGAATTTAATGATGATATTATTTTGCTACTCAATTCAATTCTATGTTTTATGTTCTCTTTGCCTATACCTTCGATGTATCCATAATCATTCCCAAATATTTAGTTTGTTTCACTTGCTTTATTTGGATTCCATCTTCCAATACTAAGTTTTCTCTTTCATTGCTATTTATTGCCAGATATTCTGTTTTTTTGTAAATTTACTGTGAGACCCCATGATTCATATGTGCTTTTCAACCTTTTTATCATGAATTCCATATCAAAATTGTCTTGCGCTAAAACCAGTTGATCATCGGCAAATTGTAATGTCAGCAAAAATCTATTGCCTATTGGGATCCCCATACCTTTGCAGCTTTGTTTCCATTTCGTTAATATAAATTCTACATAAATATTAAATAAAATTGGTGATAGACTGCACCCTTGTTTCAATCCCTTTGAGGTGGTTTATAGGATTAGACATATATTTCCCATTTTAACATAAGCGGAGTTATCTTTATAGGTTTGTTTAATAATTTCTATTAGGTTTCTGTCATATTGTATTTCTCCAATACTTCCCATAATTTGTTCCTCGGAATTGAGTCATAAGCTTTCTCTAAATCTATCATTGTCAAATGGGTTCTTCTCTCCAACTGCAGTCCGTTTTTTCAATTAACTGTTGTATTGCAAATATATTGTCAACACATGACCTTCCTGGTCTGAATCCATTTTGATCTTCTCCTAATTTGTCTTTAACATCTTTTTGTAACTTGTTTTTAATAACTTCGTAAATATTCTATATAATGTGTTTTTATACTTAGTCCTCTGTAGTTTTTTGCGTCTCTTCTATCGCCCTTCTTGTGTATTGGTACTATGTAGCTTATTTTCCATTCATCAGGAATCTTCTGTATTGCAATGCACTTATTATACAAGTCCCTCAATCTACCTATTAAATTTTTTGGGCCATATTTAATTAACTCATTGGTATGTTTCCCGGCCCTGGTGCCTTTTTATTCTTTAGGGTTTGAATTTCTAATTCTATATCTATTGTATCAAATTCCAGGGCGTTCATTTCTATGGATGGATTTTCTGTTGTTTCCATAAACTCATTTCTAGTTTCTGACAGTAAAGCTTTGTAATGTTTTTCTGCGTCTGATCTTTTGATCAAATTCTTATTTAGTATTTAATATTAGAGTTCATTGTGATTGTTATATTCTGATGTAATATATGTCTGCCCTGGTGAGTGGAAGAGAAGGCCACATGGCCTTAACTCCACCATGCTAAATAATAAATCTAAATCTAAAAATCTAAATCTATTTCCAACAAAAGGCCATCACTTTTAGTTTTCTTTGTATTGATTTCCATATTGTACCATTTTGCAATTATATTAAAATTGTGTATAGAATACTGTAAATCTGTTTCTGTTGGAGCTATTATACCAAATCATCTGCAAAAAGCAAAGAGTCTATTTTATGGTTTCTATTAATTTGGATAGAATCGTGTCTCATCTGTCGCCAATCTTGGGAGTATTCTATCCATGTATATGATAAAGAGCAAGGGTGAGGGCAAGAGGCCACATCCTGGATATATATATGAAAATCAGTAAAACAACTTTACTGAAGTGTTTATAAAAAATGGACAGAAAAGTCCACAATTTGTTGATCTTTTACTCCATTAATTCTTCTAAGTTCTACAGAATCATAGTGCTCATGCGCGAGTTGCTCTAATGCTAACTTAGCTTTCGTTAGATGGCTCTAAAATCGGAGTTACCAACTGTCGGAAAAATTCCTAAACATTTAGTAAAAATTGAAGTAAACTAACTTCCCATTTCCTAACCTAACAAAACAATTTACTAGGCCTATAAATCAATGTTACGTACACTAACTTTTCCCATCGGAATCTAATAAAATAAGTTAATTTCTTGAAATATTTTTGGAATTAATTACAAATGTTGATAATGCTGATTGGAGAGCCATCTAGAGGAAGTCACATTAAGCATTTGCGCATCTGTAGAACTCGATTCAGAATATTCACTTAATTATATAGATATTTAAAATCTTGGCTGTGGTACGTTTTTTGGCGGACACAATTCTACACTTACATCCTTATGCCACTGATGCACTACACATTGTAAACACGTTTTATACTATTTTAAACATTTTGGAACCATTTTATAAACATTTCTTACGATTATTAAATATTTATAAATTATGCAAAATTTGTGCATCGGGTTCTAGACACGGAAATGCTTCATGTAACATCCGCTAAGTGGCTCTCAAATCGGAGGTACGAACATTTGAAAATAATTTCAAACCATATTTAGTGTTAGTGTACGTACAATTATTTTATAGTTTATTAAATGATAGGCATGTAAATTGTTTTGTTAGGTTAGGAAATGGGAAGTTGGTTTACGATCTTCTTTTTTTAGCATTTGGGAATAAATAATATGCAATGTAAATTGTTTTTCTTTGGTTAGGAAATGGCAAGTTAGTTTACGTCCATTTTTTTTAGCATATGGGAATTTATTCCCAAAGTTGGTAATGCCAACTGCAGAGCCATCTACTGGAGGCTACATTAACCATTACAGCAACTCCTGCATGTGCAATGCGATTCTGTGGAACTTAGAAGAATTTGTGTCTGCCAAATAACTGACTTTTTCCAAAATCTTAAAGATGTTTACAGAATCGTTCCAAAATGTTTAAAATAGTACAAAACGTTACTACAAATGGTAAAAGTGTATAGTACAACAGTGCCATAAAATGTTTTGTGGAAAATTATGATCGACAAATTGTAGACCTCAGCTGAAATGGACATACACAAACTTCCCTCTTCCTAACCTAACAAAATTAATTACATACATATTATTTAATAAACTATAAATAAATCTTGTGAACACTAACTTGTCTCACAAGAACCTAACAAATTATGTTAATTTCTTGTCTATGGTCAGGAATTAATTGTGGATGTTGGTCACATTGATTTTACAAATATGTTCCACCATCTAGTGAATGTTACATTAACCATTCGCACATGCGCACTGCCATTCTGTAGAACTATACTGAGAGAAAAATAGGTCAATTTGCATACATAAATAAATATATAATAATTGTAAAACATGTTTAAGAATTGTTGCAAAATGTTAATAAACAATATGAAATGTTACAAATGGATAAAGGTATGTAGTGAAACAATGGCATAAGAATGTTATATGGATAATCATAAAATGTCTAATCCAAAGTTCAGCCGAAATACCAATTCAAACACTGATTAAACTGATTTAATGTAGAAATATATTAAAGATTTATGAAGCAAGTTGTATATAAACTACAATTTGCAATTGAGTAGAAAATACTGGAATAAATTTAAAAAACTGTTCAATAACTTAGGCATGTATGTTAGTCTTTTAAGTTTAATAATCGTTCATGAATGTGAACGACTGAAATAGTTCAACTTGATTCCAATATTATCCCTTAATTACCAAAAATTGACGTTTACCACCTTGATTTATCATATGGATCAAACGTTGCAGCCATTATGTTTGTTTACAAATCCTGAACTTGGAATATTGGTATCCGTTCACTTCACAGATTTCGTTTGACACAATTTATCCATGTTAATGGGAGAAGTAAATTTTGGTTAATGAGTTTTAATGAGTATCGTTCGATCTTTATAACATCATAAAATCACTGCACCGTTTTTTTTTTCCATCCACACATAACGAGTAAAAATAACTTCGATTGTCATATTAATTCAATATCATCACATAATTAATTTATACTATTTAGAACATCGACAACTCAGAAATAACTTCTTGCAACAAGTGGGCAGTTTACACGGCACCAGCATCTATATTATCATACTTTCAACATTATATTACTTCTGTCCTGACTCCAAATTTTCACCTTCAACTTTGAAGCAGTAAATTTATGCATAATCTTGGAATTAATCAATATGTTATTTTTATATTATGAATACCTCGTACTCAATTACACCACTACCTATGGCAACAATATGGCTGCTTTTTATTTCGTTCTTTAACCGCAAGGAGTCATAACTGTCGAATGGGCGCATTCAACGCAGCTATATGGCAGCTGGGTTTATCGGTAATGGCAGCGAACTTCAAGCGTTGAGAAAATTCGCTGCATAGAAACGAAACTGCTGCAAGATGCGGTCTATAAATCATATGGTAGAGCATAGAGAGCGACAGCTTGTTGGTTGTTGACAGATTCAGTCTCGCCCAACAGTCACCGCAAAATATGCTGCCATCTTACAACGAAATTTTATATTAACTGTAGGATTAAATTGCACATAATGGCGGTTCATTCAAAGCAACTTATATAAAGTAAGCCATATCACCAACACCCAAGATCACAGAAATGAATACTCTCTTCAAATATCAGAGGAAAGTCCAGAAGGCAGTGATCTCGATGAAAAACAACGAAAGCTCCAGGGCCTGACAACATACAAGCCGAACACATGAAAGCTGCACAAGACCTATTATGTACCCTTCTGGACCCTATTGCTTAATGAATGTATATGCACAGGGACAATCCCAAATAGCTGGAGAACAGCAAAAATCAAACTGCTGTACAAAGGCAAAAGAGACAGGGAAGATCTAGACTCCTACCGAGGTATCGCACATAGAAAACAATTTATTCGAAATCTTCACAAAGATCTTGGCTCACAGACTAGAGGAAGAACTTGCTGAATACATACCAGAATGCCAGTTCGGCTTTATGAGAGGATGGAGTACTCAACATGCAATTAAGTGCCTGATGGACGAGATAGAAACAGCATTACGGAAACCAAAAGGCAAATCCCATGCAGTCTTTCATAGACTACAAAAAAGGCTTTCAACTTAATAGACCGATTCAAACTAATCACCAAGCTCAAGCATATGAGAGGGGAAACTCATCTGCTCAGTAATATAATAGAAAACATCCTGGCATACAACCTTGTCAAAATTGATGATGGAGTAGACACATCAAATGCAATCCATTAGACCAATGGTGTCCTACAAGGGGATCTCATGAGCCCACTTCTTTTCAATGCAGTAACGTCCGATATCACTGACACATCTGAAAAACATGCAGGAAACGACATTGATCATGTACACGGAGATTGATATGGTCCTAGGAAGTCCAAACAAAACAGAATTGCAGGTGGCATTACAGGAACTAGAACAATGGGTCGATGAAAACAAACTCACCATCGACCCAAAAAAGACAGTCCCCAACTAACATTTAGAAGAGGAGGAAGAGCCACAGCAGAAGATGTGCTAATGCTGAATGAAGAAACCCCTAAAGAACAGGTAAACAAATTCACATACCTAGGCATGACACTCCAAACAACATTACAATCATTCAACACAACATATACAAGAGAAAAAACTGTAGCAGCCACAAGAGCAATCTACAGCATAAAAAATCTAGCTCGACTGTCACTACCCACGGCCATGACATTATTCGATATGATATCGCCAATCATAACATATATGGGAGAAACTGTCACTTAGCGATCTCGAAAGGATAGAGAAGGTTAAGGCACTTTCCCTTAAAGTGCCAGTAAGGGTGGGGAAAACAACCCCGTCGCGACTTGTATATGAACTTGCAAGAGAGATTGTTCTATGCAGAAGATCTGAGGATGAAAACACCTTCTGCCAAACTACTGGCCCCTAACACAGAACTCGTACACCCAAAGCAAATTGAAGAAGAGGGAGATAGACCTTGATTTCTACGCTACAGGAGAAAGCTAACCAGGACCAGCGACATGTTATGCTGTGCACAGTTTTCATCACAAGTGTGTGTGAAAACAAGAAGTACCACGACCCAAATCAAAAATGTATATGTGCTTTGTGTGGCCACAGATGCAATTGGTACCACATATTGAAGTGCCCAAAGAACACAAAAGACCTGAACGAATATAGCAAAGATTAAATATAATCAATGCCCACTAGGGCAAACCTTTTTTATTTATTATAAAGTAAGCCACAGTTACAGTGAACTATAGGGTTTTTTATTCTTTGAAATAGCATTGCTTTTCCTGATCTATCAGGGAGACATCTGTGTAAATGTGTAGTCAGTTTGATGGTGGATCTTTTCTGAATGGTTGCTTATAGTTTGTTTGCTCAATTAAGAGAATCTTCCCGCACATATTTTCAAAAGGTTGCTGCACGGCCAGTCGGAGAGTGGGGGAGCAACTAGCCAAAGTTTCTAAACTATGTTAACACTCATCATTGAAAAAATATTTCACGTAGCACAATTCATACGTCAACTCACCACTAAATGCAATACAAAAGTGTACAATACCTTCGAAAGAAAGAATTTCCAACCCTTCCTATACCTGATGCTGGACTTCAGGTAGACAGAGAATTCACCCGCCGCCCCTAATCTCCTCAAATATTTGCACGGGAAGATTCTCTTAATTGAGCAAATGGACTATAGTGTCAGTTTAGTTCAGAATGCATTCATTTCTATTGACCTCCATTATTAGATTGAGATTGACCTTTATAGGTATGATAATGAAGTGGATTTATTTGAAATAGAACAAGTTTCTTTTGGGTGGTATGGTTCAATTTTTCAAGTTAATCTGTGTTAGTTCTGATTACATCTTTCTGTTTTTTGAGATTTTGTTCTTCACGGGTTTGTTTTGGCCAAGACATGTATGGTAATGATTTAGTTTTTCAAGGACTTTCTTGCCTGTAGTCTAATTTCCTCAACCATTGGTCTGTTTGTGTTATAACTGTGTAGAGTTGCTGTTGGAACTGTCTTAGCAGCACATGTTAATAGTAATAGGATGCTAATCTTTATCGGTTTCAAAGGTTTCTCCTTCAACATCAGCCAAAAACCAACTGTTGAGATGTTAATTTGAAGCTCTGCACATCCTCTTCCCCTGGCGTTTTGTGAGACAAACTTCACAATAAAAATCCTTTTCCCCAGGATTTCAAAATTCATTAAGTTGTCTTTATTATTTTTCTGGATGTAATAAATGATTTTGAAATTTCTGGATAAAGTATTTGATCATGAAGTTCTATCGGCCCAAACATCAGAAAGAGAGGTTATGCAAAGCTGCCAATAGATTCAACAGCCAGTTTTTAGCTGATGATGGAAAAATCTTCAAAAACCAATCCAGGTTAAAGAGGTAATATCAGGTGAGGTGTAAAGTACTGGATTCAATTTCTTTGATAAAATATCTCAGAGTGTGACTTCCTATCAATTTTGTGTGTAAACACACTCTTCTTATCGAAATGTTAAGAAGTAACACTACAATGTATATTTAACAAGAGATTGCTTGAAATTATTGAACTTTTATAGGAAAAAAATCACTATGAGGTTTAATTATAATTGAAGAGAAAATTTTTCGCCTAGACCGAGACTCGAACCCAGGACCCTTGGCTTTCCGGGCCAAGTGCCCTACCAATGAGCTACCGAGGCAAGTTGCGATCTAGATGCAAATTTTTCTCTTATATATGTTTGTAATTCCCTCGTGCCAAATGCCTGAAAACCTTTGCAAAATGGCAGCTTCTTAGTTAAGAAGACTCATACATATGAGGCATGATATGAGATGATATATGAAACATTTTAATTTAATCTTAATTGCTTGAAATGTTCTCTGAAAATGTTTCCAGGTGAGAGAGCAACCATGAGGTGAGGTGTAATAAACCAATTCAATTTTTTCATTAAATTACAAACATATTCTAGGGGTAAGGGAGAGGTCTGACATCTCATGCCGATTGTCTACAAAGTTGGAAGCCTTCATCTCTTACTACTCCAAGAAACTGCAATGGGATCACTTTACCATGCATATTAAGCAATTTAAAATAATTAGGACAGGACATTTCTTCAAGTGTATCACTTTAATTTTTTTTAAATAACTAATCTAGCAGTTTAGTCTCATAGATTGTGATCATGTGGCATAAATGGGGAATGAAAAGGAACTTGGAAATATCTTGTAAAAACCAGAGGAAAAGTGCAAGTTTATAAGCCAAGAATAAGGTGGGAGAAAACAACACCAAACATTTTTTCTCATAAATTTATTATGGGAAATTACATTACGAGACTCTCAAGTTAATAAATAAATATATTTACTTATTAATAACTTATTAACTAAGAATATTAATAAATTACAACAGGAAGAAATATTACATGGTTCTTCTTAACAAATAAGGTGAGTCTATTGAACTTCTATAGGAAAAAAATCACTATGAGCTTTAATTTAAGATTAAAATAAAATGCTTCATACCTCACCTCATATCCAGTCTTCTAATTAGACCGCGGTTTCAAATCCTGGGCAGCTTCATCTTCAGTAATTTCTCGTTGACTGATGTTGGTAGTTCTTCTGATCAACCTAACATCGGTCAATGAGAAATTACCGAAGATGAAGCTGCCAAGGCTTTGAAACTGCCGTCTAGTTAGAAGACTGGATATGAGGTGAGGTATGAAGCATTTTAATTTCATCTTAAAGTGAGTCTATACTTTTCCCCAAGAATTACTAAATTCATGATCCTTTCTCTGTTCTTCTGGATGTAGATCTTCTTCAAAACGGTCAGTTCTTTTCATGTTCTCTTGCATTTTCTAACTGTTTCAATAAATTTAAATTCACAGATAATATAAAACAACTGACCATTTGGAAGAAGGAGAACAGACAAAGGAAAATGAATTCTGAAATTCCCGGGGAAAAGATTTCATTTGCAAGTTCTTTGGCCAACCAAAATTTTGAGAAGTCAACATCCAGTCAGTCTGACCAAGCTGAAGGTAATATGCATGCATATTGAAATATGTCCAAAAGAACATCAATTTATGAGGTAAAATGAACAGACTCGCCTTTAATAATTAAGACTTTTGTCTGTACATTCTTACCTCTTATGATTGTTTTTGTCGAGGTAGAATGTACAGACAAAATATCTTAATTATTAAATATAACCTCTTAATGTTAATAGAATTTGAGTTGTATTTTGACTCACCTCATATTTCTTGATTTTTATGCAGACTCTAGTTTCGTCACTGACTTTGTGACATTATCGATGTAACACCATGATCCCAACTCTTAGTGTTACTTCCTACTGTATTTTAAAATAGACTCACCTTTATTTTAAAAAGAAAAATTAATGCTTGAACCGGAAATTCGAACCCTGGATCTCTGACTTTACACGTCAGTATGATACCAATTATACCATCCAAACTCTGATATAAACGTTCAACAATTCTTTCTACTTAAACAATCCTCTTTCATGAGAAGTCCGGTAGCCATTACTACCAACATTGCCATCTGACGACTTCTATTTGGAGTAATTTTATTGACAATTTATACATTACCTTTAAGCGGTAAAGCTTCATATTTTTATGTTATATTTTAAATTGACGTTGTTCCAGAATTGGACATAGTTTTTCTTTCTAAAATAAAACTATGTCAAATTCTGGAACGTGTTTAATTTAAAAATATTAACATCAAAAGATTCACCTTATTTATTTACACTAAGCATAAATTGAGGGAAGTGAATTATATAGGGAATTAATGTAACAAATTTGGGAATTAAGTTATGTAGGTAGGAAATAACACTATGAGGTTTATTTTAATTTTGTTGAGTTGTTTCTTGACTCACCTCATACTTCTTGACTCCCTCACGATCCGGATTTCATCACTTTAATTGTGACGAAATCCAGATTGTGAGCTCTGCAGGAGAGGAGACCATTGGACATCAGTTGAGAACGTGAACAGCATTGAGAATGTCACAAATAAAGTGACGAAATCCGGATCGCGAGGGAGTCAAGAAGTATGAGGTGAGTCAAGAAACAACTCAACAAAATTTAGGAATTTTTACATTATGAGGTTTTTTAATAAGAATAAAATGAATCGTGAATTCTTCTTACCTCGTACATCTATTTTTTTTAACACACAACTGCAGTATCGAGAAACATATCATTCCCATCTTCAGCTGTTTTCATGACTCATGAAAACAACTGAAGATGGGAATATGTTTCCCAATACTGCAGTTCTGTTTTAAAAAAAACATAGATGTATGAGGTAAGAAGAATGCACGATACGTTTGATTCTTATATACAGGGAATGACTGGAAAATATATCAGGATAGGCCATGGAGATCCAGGAGGAAGAGTGCCAGTGATTAGAGGTAAATTATAAGCACTATAACACAGTTCAAAATAAAAGTAACACATATTTTAAAACTAATGTTTTTTATTTTGTATAAAAGTATGTTTAAATTTACTTAACTGTGACTTAGTTATAACAACACTGAGCAGAAAATGTTGTGAACTCTGAGGATCTGCTATCACCTGTGTAACCGCAGCACCTTTATACAGCCACCTGTGACACGAGTTAACCATTTACATTCATATCCTGTACTTATCAAGTAAAAGTAAAAAATTGGGACTGGAAGTAAACATCAATAAAACTAAATGTATAATCATACACAGAAATATATTATACAATGGAAATGGACAGTTTGTGGCAAATGAGGGAAGTTTTGAAAAAATAGCTGAATTCAAATACTTAGGAACAATAATTACAAACAGGAATGTGGTGAAGAAAGAAGTTAAACATAGCTTCAATTCTGGAAATGCATGCTATTACAGATTATTGGAACTTTTGTCATCCTAATTTCTTTCAAAAAAGTTAAACTGAAAACATATAAATGCGTTATATTTGAAGAGAAAAATATATTATTAAAATTCATCGGAGAACATATTGTTTAAACAACTCACCTCATAGGATTCATGCTTCTATGATATCGCAATTTCAAACACAGTCGTGTTCATCTTCAGCCATAACTCCGACTCAGTTATGGCTGAAGATGAACACGACTGTTTGAAATCACGATATCATGGAAGCATGAATCCTATGAGGTGAGTTGTTTAAACAATATGTTCTCCGATGAATTTTAATGATTATACCTCATAATGTTTACTTCCCAACATTAATTTAATATAGAAAAATATATGCTCAGACTGGGGTTTGAACCCAAGACCTTTTGCTTTCTATGTGAATGCTCTACCAACTGAGCTACCTGAGAAACTCCAATCCAAATACAAATTTCTCTCTTATATACTCTTATATTCTCAAGCGCCAAATGCTACGAAACTATTGCTTCAATCTTGCAAATGGTGGCTCCTTTATTAAGAAGACCTTTTATTGGGAATTTTACATTACATTATAAAGCCACTATGACCTCTTTCGAGGTTTTTATTATTCATTTCATACATCTCAATGATGGATAAATTATATTTGAAAACCACAGTCTGAGCATATATTTTTCTCTTCAAATATAATTTATCCATCATTGAGATGTATGAAATGAATAACAAAAATGTATAAATGTATTATTCTCCCAGTTATATGGATGCAAACTCTTACTTTAAAGGAGAAAAGATTACAAGTAATTGAGAATAAAATTCTATAAAAGAAAATTTTTCGACCAAAGAGAGATAAACAGACAGGTGAATGGATGAGATTACATAAGTGACATACATGAACTTTATGGGAAGCCAGATTAAATAACAGATAAGTCTCATAGACTGCAATGGACAGGACATATGGCACGAATGAGGAATGAAAGAGAGACATGTAAACTCCTTGTAGGAAAACTAGAGGGAAAGCATAAAGTATGGGGTGAATCATAAATATGGCTATACGTTTGATCACGTTGTATGATGAAAATATTACCATTACAAGAAATATGAAATTACCGTTGGAAAGGCAATTATTCAAATTACAACAATGGAATAAAACAAAACAGTGTAGAACTTACATAATTAGTCAAAATGGCATTGAATATGCAACAGCAAATTACAATTGCTGCATGGGCAATAACGTATGCTAATGATCATGAGGCCGCAAGACGGGCAAGACGTGAGTTTAACATAGAATTGCAGCCATCGACTATGGGGAAGTGGAGAAAACGACTGCTGGAAACAGGAAGGATGCAGAAAATCAAACCTCCTGGAAGGCCTCGCATTAGCACGGATGCAGAAATAACGAAGAGAATTGTGGAGGCGTTTGATGCTAACCAACAAAAATCAACTCGCCAAGCTGCACATGAGCAGTGATTTGTTCTATTGTTGTAATTTGAAGGATTCCCTTTCCAATCATAACATCATATTTCCTTTAATAATAATATTTTTGTCACAAAATGCAATCAAACATATAGCCATATTTCTGAATCACTCTGTAGGTAGGCCAAGAATGAGGCGGGAGAATAACATCAATCATGATTTGAGAGAGGTAAATTATACCGGGGATGATTTGAAAATGTTGGCTCAGGACAGGGATGTATTGAGAGGTTATGTCCATGTGGCAGTGCCAGTAAATTATTCTGTACAGATGAAAGCACTGAGATGTGTAACCAAAGCATTTAGAGATCAAGTTAGAAATGGGCATATCAGGGAGGAAGTAAATCTGGAGCCAGTAAAGCAAGGTTTGAGAAAAAGCAATTGAAATGATTTGGACATGTGGCCTGAATGAATGAAGAGATAAACCATGACAGAAGTGGGAAGTGAGAGAGACCCCGAGGACTACCAAGGAATACAAGGGATGACCACATAGAAGGAAGCACAAGATAAAGACACTGCTAGAATTGAAGGCTATATCTGCGGAGAGGAAATTCCTCAGTGGACAGAGCATTAGCATGGAAAGCTAAAGGTTCGGGGTTCGATTCCCGGTTCAGGCAAAAATGTTTCTCTCTACCATTGATTTACAGTAATTTAATTGTGTTCATTAATTTACTTATTTCTATCATAGTAATAGCTTTAGCTTCTCAATATTAACCCTTTAGGTGCCATGAGCCGATTAGGTCGGCTCTGGTGCTCCTGTCCATTACCTGCCAGTCAATATACTTAAACTACTTACAAAGCCGATCATATCGGTGGGGTGCGATTTAAATATCTGACACAAGAGATTTTATCAGTGGCATGCAGAGGGTTAATTTAATAAATAATGCTATAGCTGTGTGGAGTCCCTTCAAGTCTTCTTCAGGTAGAAGCCATTCATTGTGTATTTGTGAATGATGATGCATTGCAATTGAATGTGGGACCAGTAGAGTAAGGTAAAGGACGGATTTCTGCTTGGATGGGAATGAAGCCTGAATTAGCTCAGTGAACAGATCATTAGCACGGAAAGCTAAAGGTTGTGGGGTTCTATTCCCGGTTCAGGCAAACATTTTTCTCCTTACCATTGATTTAAAAAAATATATGCCTAGACTTCAAGAACTTAATGTGTCACCAATACTGGACTACATCTCCAGATATCAGCTAAACTGGAAGGAACATGTCTCAAGAATGGCTAGATCGAGGATCCCCAAGGCAATAATGAACTACTGTACAAATGGGAAACGGTCACTTGGTCGACCTATGAAAAGATGGCACGAAAACCGATTTCTCAGGCCATAACAGTTCTTCTAGGACTAATACCTGGCAGGATGATGATGATGATGATATGCCTAGACTGAGGTTTGAACACTGGACCTTTAGCTTTATACGCTAATGCTCTACCGTCTGAGCTATCCTAGGCCTCCAATCTAAACCCAAATTTTTCTCTTATACATTTCAATTCCCGAGAGTGCCAAAAGCTATGAACTGTTGCTCGACACATACCACTGATAGCTTCTTATTTAAGAAAACTGCCAGATACTAGTTGTAGGATGATCCCCAGAATATGTCCATGTGAGAAAACAAAATATGAGGTGAGGTGCACATTTCTGACAATCTCTTAATATTTTTGATATTTTAAATTGAAAAATCTGCAGTATCAGATTACTGATTGATCAAGGATCACATTTCCTTCTTCATACGTGTATCCAGCCGCAGCTGATAACATGAATCCATTGCATACTTATACTATAAGTTGCAATGGGCTGCATTCGAACATGCAGCTTATGTGGGCATTCAATATGAGTGTCCACGAGATTAAAAGAAAGAGATATAGGAAAGACAGAAATGAACCCTTCAGCCTCGAATACTCTAACACCATCAGGGTCAAAGAAAACAAGAGGTCAGGCAAGGGAGACTGGATAAGAAAGTAAAAAAAGGGAACTGGTACTAGAAAAGGAAGAAATACCAGATCGGTTCAAGTAAGGAGCAAAGCACAAGTAAGTGAGTGGAAGCAATGTTTTGCTCAGCTTGGGCACCTTGTGGTCACCATCCACACATCCCCTAGATGGAGACCCCTGAGGGTTAAAGGATAACTAAATTTAAGAAGAAACTAAACTATCAAATCATTTGAAAGAGTAACAGAACTCACAATATGGTAAAATATATACATTCAGGTGAATGAAAACAGGATCTTGAAATTTAAAGTTCCTGGTAAACCAAAATTTTATCTCAAAATTCATTCACTTTCCATCAGGCGCACAAGGAAAGCTGATATCAATGGAACATTTTAAATGGTCACAATACAGTTGAGAATAGAGATGATGGTCACCGAAACATGTCCAGGTCGAAAGATCATATTTTATGACGTGAGGTATTTTAAATTTAAGAATAAAATAAGGCTCAACTGCACTTCTACTAGCGCTTGATTTTTCAGTTGCATTGTTGTAAACTATAGCTCTTCTTCTGTATTTACTAACACTATTTAATATTTTAAACTTTTTCAAACATTTTTTCAACATTATTAGACAATTTTGAAGTATTTATTTAAATATGCAAATCACACATATTATGACACTGTTAGACAATATTGTGACGCTAACTGCTATTTTCTCCACAGAGTATATTACTTAGTCTATGATTTTTCTATTGCTGTTTTGGGTTATCAACTGGTTGGATCAGCGTTAGGGAGTGATATGTGAGTGTACACCCATTTTTAATAAACGTTTGGTAATTTTATTATTATTAATATATATTTTTTAACATAGATTTGGGGATTTATTGCAAAATATTGGTCATTTAAATTTCATAGCGATGGACAGTAATCGAGAATGATAATCGATATGTAGTTCGATTGTGGGTTATCGCTGGCTCTATAAACTCTGGCGCATGTGCACTATAGGACTTTGAAAATATTTCACGATAGTTTAAGTGCAGTTTTCCCATAAAATAATTTTACACTGGCACATGAACAAGTTCTGTGGCATTGTTGAGCAATCTAAGGCATCATGCCTTGGTGCTCTGCTACAGGACATGTGCTGGTTTGAGTCTCCATGGAGGAAGAGAATTTTCTCAAGGAATTTCAGCCCAGTATGGTACTCAGTGTCCACCCAGGAATCATGAGGAATTTAGGTAGCTACAATAAATAGTGGCTAGAGATAGAAAAAAGCAGCTATAAAGGCTGGGGATACAATTTTTTGACCATGTCACCCCTATAGTGACTGGATGATTGTCCAACTCTGTAAATGGTACGTTTGGATGAGAGGTCAGTAATGGGCTTGTAGGCTAAGGGTCTTGTAGGTATGTCATACCATGGAGCTGAGATTAGAACATGACCAATAAAATACATGAAGATTAGGGTGATTTTTCTAATTGAACTTTCACTATGAGGTTTAATTCAAGATTTAAATTAAAATTATTTATACCTCACCTCATATCCAGTCTTCCAATTATACCAGTTTCAAAACCTAGGTGGTTTCACCTTCAGTAATATCTTGACTGACATATTGTTCAGGACAACTGCTTCTTCAAGAACTCCTTCCCTGAATAAGTACTCCTGAAAGACATGACAACAACGGTCGAGCAATTACTGAAGATGAAACCACCTATGTTTTGAAACTGGTATAATTAGAAGACTTGATATGAGGTGAGGTATAAAGAATTTTAATTTAAATCTTGATTTTTCTAACCTCAAATCATGAACTTACCTCATTTGTTCTCCATCTGCCGGCACTCGTATTGTAATAGAAACTCTGCCAGTTGCTTCCAGTATACATTCTTCAATTTTTTTTACCAATTCTTTTATTCCTGAAATATAAACAAAATCATCAATCTCAACAGTATCAGCCAACAATTTCCTCTCCCCAAGTTTTGATTAAAAACTAGGTCTAAATATTTACAGTATGTTTCAAAAGTGATAGTCCAAAATTTAGGGATGAACAGTAAAAATTAAGAGAATAAAAAAGTTGCAGTAAACTGGCTAAAGCCTGGTATCACATGTTAAATAAAAGATGTATAACCCCACTTAATAACAAAGAGACAGAATCAAACCAATCAGATGCTAGATTGACGACTATCCAATCAGCTTCGACTTCATCCAGACATTTGGGGATCAACACAAATATAAATAATATTTGAGTTTGTATTCTTTAACATTCTTACCTCATATGTTTAAAACATATATATATAAAATAAGATATGTAGGTAGGAAATAACACTATGAAGTTTATTTTAATATTATTTATTTGTTTCTTCACTCACCTCATACTTCTTAACTCCCACGCATAATCGAGTTTCTTCACTTCATTTGTGAACGTAATACAGCATTGAGAATGTCACAAATGAAGTGAAGAAACTCGAGTCTGCGTGGGAGTTAAGAAGTATGAGGTGAGTCAAGAAACAAATAAACAATATACAATAAAATTCATCGGAGAACATTTTGTTTAACAACTCATCTCATAGGATTCATGCTTCCATGATACTGCAGTTTCAAACACAGTCGTGTTCATCCTCAGCCCCTAACTCCGACTGAATAAATTTAGTCTGGGTAATCTTCTAAGTACCAATAAAAAAGTCAATGTCCCAGACAGTAAGAAATCTGGAATTTATCAAATAAGTTGTGAAGATTGCAATAAAGTTTATGTAGGAAAAACAAAAAGGAATTTAGAAATTTGGACAAAAGAACATTTCAGAAGTATTAAAAATTGTGAAATTGAAAAATCTGCAATTGTTGCACATAGTTTATTAGAACATCATAAAATTGGAAGAGAAGCTATACTTTTAAAACAAGTAGAGAAGCCTTTGGAACTGACAGTTTGGGAGAAAATATACATTCAGAAAAATGAAGATAGATCTATGAATTTTGATATCCCTAACGAAATTATTTTGATTTCGAAGTTCATAAATTCAACCATAGATGGCAGCAATGAAGATGGCGACAACAGAACAGTTGACGGCCGAAGAATTTCGTCAGTCGGAGTTATGGCTGAGGATGAACACAACTGTGTTTGAAACCGCGGTATCATGGAAGCATGAATCCTATGAGGTGAGTTGTTTAAACAAAATGTTCTCCGATGAATTTTAATGATTATACCTCAGAATGTTTACTTCCCAACATTAATTTAATAAAATTATTCCATGTTGAAATTTTACAGGAAAAAATCACTGTGAGGTTTAATTTAAGATTAAATCTTATTTAATTTTAAGTTGTTTATTTTTTATTTCACTCACCTCATACTTCATAATGTTATTTCCTATCTACATAACATAATAAAGTTGGCTATCAAGTCATAGGAAAACAAGAATAATGTAAACAACTGAGACAAGATGGCGGCTTCAAAAATACAAAATTTCAACGAACATTTTTCGAAAACTAAAATAGAAATTAAAAGATACTTGAAATTAAAAGAACTTAGAAACAAAAGAGCTGCAGATATCAAATTATGAAGTATGAGGTGAGTGAAATAAAAAATAAACAATATTAAAAAACCTCATAGTGTTATTTCCTAACTACATAACTTAATTAATCTTAAGTTATTCCACACTGACCAAATAACAGTCTCATATTTTTGTTATTGGTAGATGAAAGTAAATCTCATAATTCATTATATTCAATATTAATGTTGATTTGTTCTTGGACATGTTTCAAAATAATTCTAAAAATGTAACTTCCTAAAATTAAATATTATATTACTCATAATTCATACTTTCTTAACAATTTTGTATGGAAATAAATTGATGTAATTCTTAACACACGTTTAGTGGTGTCGGAGTACATTTGATTTACAGTACTAACAAGTGAACTGTAAACCATTGCATGTCAAAACCTACCTTGAAATTTCTCCTAAAGAAGCATTATGATGTAATTAATGCCATGTGCAAAAAAAATATCTGCCACTTTTAACTACAAGGCACCAAATCTCTCATTTAAACTACAGGGAAGTAATACAACTCCTGAGTTGGTGGATTGGACAACCCTCAGATCCTGCCATCCATGCTGCACCTCACTCATTCTGCCCTAATCAAAAGGGAGTCCATCTGTTTTGCACAGTGGGTGGCATTGTTGGATTCTGTGCCTTGCAGTTAAAAGCGGCAGATAAGTTTTTGAACACAGCCTTAGTACATCACAATGCTCCTCTGGGAGAAATTTCAAAAGTTTCCTTGTAAGTACGCATTTAATCAATTTTTTCACATGTAATATACAGGCTTATTTTCAAAGCATAAGGCTTGTACAATGTAGCCATTATATACAATATTTTGACGCATCATAATAGTGGCATTTGAATTTTGTCAGTGAAGGCGAGAATAGTGGCCTAAGCATTGATAGAAATAGATTCGTGAGCCGAATGACCAGTGCAGATTATCGATGCATCTGAACTTCTGTTCCGGAGGTTTATCCAAGCCTTGACCTTCCCTGTTGGGAAGGTTCGATGCCAGAAACTTCCATACCGGAAAGTCTCAATTTGAGCAAAGAAATTTCAGTCTCCAGCCTACATAAACTATTGCCAGGATTGGAGTGAGTTGTTGTGAAGTGACGGCGACACAGTAACTGTGATTGGAGGAAACTGTGGCAAGTGAACTCATCAGAGACTGTAAAATAATTGCGTATAGATAAGCTTTAAAATAAGATTAATTATTGCAGCAATTTGAGAATGGAATGTCACTGACAGTTTGTAGAATTAAATAAAGTTATTGTGGATTTTTTATATCTGGATTGTTTATTACGAGAAAACAATGTGAAAACTGACCCCATGGCAACCAGTGACATCTTGGTGTCAGAATGTCAGTTTTGCTTATGAACACTGTTTGTTGCTCATGGGAAATCTGATCCAATGGGACTCTTGGTCGTTCTTGTTTGCATTCTACTCCCACACGGCATTCCCCTCTCACTCACCTGAATACTTCAAGTACCCTCGTAGAAGTCACGAGAATGGGAAGCTTGGGGAGCGAGAATGAATGTGTACTTGACTGGCTCTATAAATCATGATTATATTTAAAAAACTCACCTTCTTTAGTTACAGCTGACACTAATATATTACAATCTTTAACATTCTCTCTCATTTCATCAGAAATAAGATCCACTTTGTTGCCGACAACAAGGACATTCTTCAGTAAATCCGGGCTAAGATTTAAACTCTGTAGACTCTTATTGACTGTATCTACTTGCGCTAGAATATCAGGATGACTAACATCACAAATATGAATTATCACATTCTGAAAAAATAAATAAATAAAGAAATAAATAAAAAAAAATGTTAAAATTATTCTCAAAATTGACAAAAAATAACATTATGAGGTTAATTTGTCGAAAGAAATGAATTAGTAATCTACACCTTATCTTGATGTGAAATTATGTTGGAACCAAATTTTGCTTCCCTATTCCCATGCCTTTTCGCATATTTTAAAACCTGCAATTTGTAACTTTTAACTACCGGTATATGAAAGTTACCTATTTTTTTTCATCATTAAATATACGGAAAAATATCAAACTGAACACAAAATATCTTAAAACATCAAATTGACATATAGCTGCACTATACGACATGCCCCCTGCATATTTCTACTATTTCATTCAAAAATATAGGGTGTCCAGCAAATTACAAATATGAAATTCCCGACTATTTCCCAGTTTTTCGTGGATTAAAAATAACTCCCAAGCTTTTTTTAGTGCTAAATTTAATTAATTCTAGTAAAGATAATTTTGTAAAATATTTTTTATTATGTATAAGTGATAAAAAAAACAATTTATTTTAATGGCAAGGGCCTAAATAATAGCAAAATAATTAATTTTTTTTATTATTTAAACATGAACATTTTGCACAAAACATTGCAAACAATCTCATGTTAAAATTACTTTATTCATATATTCTTTTAATCATTTGACTATTTGTATAAATTTAAATAAAAAAAAATAAGAAGAATTGGTTGATTGTATACAAAAAGCAAAAGACCAAGCAAAAAACACTCGCCGAAAGTTAAGTTAAAAATTTGTGTGTTTAATAGGCTGACTGTAAGCTTACAACATTAGAGTCTGAGTTGAAACTGCCTTACTGAAATTCGAGTGCTCAAGAAATTGTTTTGTAAAATGAAATCGTGTTGGCAAGGGGTGGCATTTCTTTAGAGTGGCAGCTTGACTCCACCAAAAGTATGCTACAGTTCATTAACATTTCTTCCAAGAAATATTTCAATATCTATACACATTTTTAGAATGTGGTTCAACGATTGCAATTTTTTTATTTGAATACAAGATAGATGAAAGTCACTTTACAAATTTCCATCTATTTCTTGGTTCATTTCAAATTCTGACTTATTCCTGGTTTTCAAGATTTCTGGACACCCTGAAAACAACTGGATCATTGAGATTCTAAAAGAGATGTTATAATGTGGAATCCTATACCCAAGTGATCAGTGTCTTTCTGTAGGCCTATCTATATTTATGGTACCAATTGAACAGAATTCTTTCCTGAAACCTTTTTTGGGTAGCTTTTGAAAATACGTTTCATTTACCCGAGTTTCAATTTTTTTTTTCACTATTTGTAATTGAAGAAATGAGGAACTTATTTTCAAAATGACTCCTTTTCATTTTCATAAAATTTTGCGAAGTAATCTATGGTCCCTCTTTTACTGTAAACAATAGTTAGTTTAATAACTGAGACATTTAGGGTCGAATGTTTGAACGCATTAGACAGTAAAAGGCATTCTCTGCTGAGAAAGTTTTATCCAAATACATTTTGCTTACTCAGAAATGTATTCATGCGATAATAATTGTAAGCTACCTGACGAGGTACCTTAAAATCATAGCTCAAGATAGAAACTTATCGTGAAAATCCCGAAGGGAACCGATGTAGTTTGAAACCTTTGCAGCTTTATCCAAGATGTCGGACCTTGAAGACTTCGATCATGTTTTCGGTATATGCAGAGAAGAGGAATTTGATAGAGTCTACCAAAGAATTCAACTGGAAGAACAGGGGAATTGGCGTAATATTGCACGACGCAGACATCGTTGTATACGGTATTATTTGCGGGACGCAAGCGTAAATGCATTCCTCTATAGCAGACGAAAATAACAGAAGTGGTTTTATCGCTGAGAATTCTGGGTAATTCGTTGCCAATATTACGAAAACGTCAACTTTCATGCATGACTGGTAAGTCGGCCGTTAATTCGATCTCAGCAATTGCTCATGGTGAGTCAGCTCACCAGTGATTGGAAGTAATTTGAGTAGAGACTAATGTATTTGCATACGACCCTTAGTCTGTACATTCTTACCTCTTATGGTTGTTTTGAACATATGTTTCAATTATATATCTTAATTATTAAACAAACCTCTTAATGTTACTTCCTATTGTATTTTAAAATAATAGTTTGACTACAATAACCACTTATAATGCAATATTGTAATGATTTAAAGGATGTTTTTAAACAAAATGGTGATATTTGGCATGGAGAATGTATGAAACTAACAGTCAGTATTGGCACAAAAGGTGGATGTGAAATTTTGAAAATGAGTTCCTCAAATATTGTTATATAGAGTATTTTAAATTATATTACACTTATGAAAATCATATTTTAAATTAAGAGACAAAATATGTAGTTTTACATAGAAATTCTTAAAATTATGTAAACATTTGAAATTACATTTAATTAATGTTGGGAAGTAAACATTATGAGGTATAATCATTAAAATTCATCGGAGAACATATTGTTTAAACTACTCACCTCATAGGATTCATGCTTCCATGATATCGCGATTTCAAACATAATCATGTTCATCGTCAGCCATAACTCCGACTGATGAAATTCTTCGGCCGTCAACTATTCTATTGTCGCCATCTTCAGTGCTGCCATCTATGGTTGAATTTATGAACTTCGAAATCAATGTAATTTCGTTAGGGATATCAAAATTCATTGATCTATTTTTGTTTTTCTGAATGTATATTTTTTCCCAAACTGTCAATTCCAAAGGTTTCTCTACTTGTTTTAAAAGTTTAGCTTCTCTTCCAATTTTATGATGTTCTAATAAACTATGTGCAGCAATTGCAGATTTTTCAATTTCACAATTTTTAATATTTCTGAAATGTTCTTTTGTCCGAATTTCCAAATTCCTTTTTGTTTTTCCTATATAAACTTTATTGCAATCTTCACAATTTATTTGATAAATTCCAGATTTCTTACTGTCTGGAACATTGACTTTTTTATTGGTACTTAGAAGATTACCCAGACTAAATTTATTTATTGGTGCCAAAGAAATGTTGTATTTGTCAAACATTTTTTGAAATTTCCTATGCATTTCAGGATGGTAAGTAATTTTCTTGTATTTTTTCTTTTCTTTGCAATTTTGTAGAGTAGTATATTCATTAAGTATTTTATTGTGTTTGAATTTCTTCAACTTATTTATAATTAATTCTTTATCAAAACCATTTAATCTAGCAGTGTTTAAGATATGTTTAAACTCTTTATTGAAATTTTCTTCGTTTAATGGTACATTTGTCAATCTGTAAATTAAGCTATTGAATATTGCAATGTGATTGAAGCCTGATGATTTAATGTAATTATCTGTATGAGTTCCTTTTCTAAATATATCAAATTCAATTTTCAGTGTTTGATCATTCCTAATTATACATAAATCCAAAAAAGGAATTTTGTTTTCTTTTTCTAATTCAACGGTAAACTTTACTGATTCATCCTGAAGGTTCAATAATTTAAGAGCATCTTCAATATCTTTAGAATTTATTATTGCAAAAATATCATCCACATATCTGTACCAAGTCTTAAACATCCATGGGTATGCTTTAGTGATTTGACACTCCAAGTAACTCATGAACAAATCAGCTAAAAATGGTGAGAGCGGATTACCCATTGACAAACCCGAAACCTGTTGGTAAAATTTTTCATTATAGGTAAAATAAGAATTACTGACACATAGCTTAGTAAGAGTTATATATTCCTCTAAAATTTCATTTTTAATATTTAGAGAACTTAACCATTTCCTCAAAAAATTTAGCATTTTTTCAACTGGTATACTAGGAAACAATGAAATTACATCAAATGAAACCAATCTGTCATCATGTCCTAGACTCATATTTTTCAATTTGTCAACCAATTCCAAAGAGTTCTGAATACTTTTAGTGTCAAATTTGGGAAACTCATTAAATTTTTGTACCAGCCATTTAGATAATAATAGCATGGTGAACCAATGTTGTTGACTATAGGTCTCATCTTATTACCAATTTTATGAATCTTTGGTAGACCGTACATTCTAGGATTCGATGGATTGGACACTTTTAATTTAAATTTTTCTTGTTTTGTGAAAGTATATTTTATTTGTTTCAAAGTATTGTCAAATGATTTAATAGCTTTAGGTAAAGGATCGTTTTTCAATTCCAAAAATTCTTTTGATTCTAAGAGATTGTCCATCCTCGCAGTATAATCCAATTTGTCAAGAATAACTATTTTATTTCCTTTGTCTGCTTTGAAAGTATTAAATTTTTGTTGTTAATTTTATTCAAAATTGCCAAATTTTTCTTTGCTTTTAAATTTTTTTGAGAGTCTTTAATTTCTTCTAAAACTTTTCCAATTTCTTTCCTAATAATTACCTTATCTTCAATTGTCATATCATTTATTCCAATTTCAATATCAGCAATGTAATCTTCAACTTTGTCTGAAAAACTGATGCAGGTTTTTAAGCAATTATTAAGTAATTTAATTTCTTCTTTATCTAAAACCACTTCTGACAGATTCACTACATTTTCTTCATTGTGATCTAGTTGACGGCCGAAGAATTTCATCAGTCGGAGTTATGGCTGACGATGAATATGATTATGTTTGAAATCGCGATATCATGGAAGCATGAATCCTATGAGGTGAGTTGTTTAAACAATATGTTCTCCGATGAATTTTAATTTGAAATTACGATCAAATATGTAAAAATATGTAATGATACATTTTCATATATGATAAGTAAGTTTGCAATTCATTGACATTTACTAGGACATTCAATACATACAATACGTAATGCAACACTGTTATAAATCAGCGATCATAGTGGTGACCATTTTAGTCTTGTATATTGTTAAACAGACCTTGTCGTATAACTCTGTAATGTTGAAAGTCTTGAAATAGCAATATTTTGTGAATACATTCACTGCTTCTCACATTCAGTAAGTAATCATCATCTTAAGGCATGACAACTTCATAAGTGAAAGTTTTGGCCTTCTCAACAATCCTCCTCCATGCCAATCTGTCTCTTGCCATATTCAAATTATAGTCACTTTCATTTTCCTTAGATCGTTCATTGTGTCATCCTCCCATCTGATCTTCGGTCTTCCTACAGCTCTGCCTCCTATAGGTTTCCATTTGTAGAGTTTTTTGACCAGTCTCTGATCGTCCATTCTTTTCAAATGTCCAAGCCAACCAATTCTGAGAGATCTTATATGGTTTACTATGTTCTGATTTTTTATTAATTTGTTTAGTTCATTATTTGTTTTGATTCTCCAACAGTTATCAGTTCCTCTATTTGGTCCAAATATTCTTCTTAAAAATTTCCTTTAAAAAATTAGTAATTTCTGTTTTATTGTTTCTTTTAGGACCCAAGTTTCACAAGCATATGTAACTACTGGTCTAATGAGTGTTTTGTATAACCTTATTTTTGCAGTTTTTGATATTAATTTGCTTTTAAATAAGGTTCTATTTGCAAAATAAGCTTTATTCCCATTTACCAATCTTTCTTCAATTTCCTCTTCTAATGCATTATGTCCATTTACTTTGGTACCTAAGTATTTAAATGATTCTACTGTGTTAATTTGTATGTCATCAATTTGTAGATTTTCAGATTTTCTATTATGATTAGTACATTTTAAATATTTTGTTTTCTCTTGATTTATTATTTGACCAAATATTCAGTAAGTAATACCGCCTTAAAAGTTGTTCAGTAGAATTTGTTTAGAAGGTGGAATTGTGAAGTATTCAAACATCCACCAAGTTCACCAGACATGAGCCCTTGTGACTATAACTTATTTTTAAAGATTGGCTGCAGAAAGGCTACTGTCTTTAACAGAGAGGAGACCCTTTAATTCCTCCCATCGAAGGCTTAAAGGAACCGACCTGGACAGTAACCTAGTGTCCAATCCCTCACCTTCTCGTGGTGGAGCTGTTAGTAATCATGCTTATGCATGATGAACGAAAGGGAAGGGCTACTCACCAATAAGCACTGGTCAGCTTGGTGAGTTTTTCTTTTTGACAGAATTGGTATTACTTCTCCTTCCCATACCAATTCCCTCTTTCAACTTTTCTATCCAATCTCCCTTGACTGACCTCTTGTTTCTTTCGACCCTGATGGTATTAGAGTATTCGAGGCCTAGGGGTTCATTTCTCCTTCCTTCCTATACCTACTTTCTCTCTATGGGTGACGTAACCACCACATGTGGTGCCTACTACTAAACAGTTACAACTAGTTTATTGTACTCCATTACAAACATGAAGCCTTGAAAAAAATATGGAAAGAAACCATCTCCTCCGTTGTCCAGCTTTTGAAGAAGAGACCAGCCTTTCTGCTAAATATTGGAGTGCAAGAGAGCGAATGATTTCATTATCAAGTGCTCGACATTAGATACCAACCAACCATTTTTAAAGATCCAAGAACCTCTACGAGGCATTCAATTTCAATTTAGAGTTGATATCCAGACAACTCTAGATTTATCAATGAAACAGATAGTAACCTAAATAAATATTTTATGATGATATAGCAGTGTCTTATTAATAAACTGTTAGTTTATGCCGATGATGTAGAACTATTGGCCGGTAGCAAGGAGATACTAAAGGACAACACACACACACACTACTGAGTAACACTAGGAAATTAGGACTGGAAGTAAATATCAATAAAACTAAATATATGGTCACACGTAGAAATACATTGTATAATGGGAATGGACAGCTAATGACAAATGAGGGAAATTTTGAGGAAGTGGCTGAATTCAAATACCTAGGAACAATAATCACAAATAGGAATGAGATGCACAAAAAAATTAGAAATAGGCTCAATTCTGGAAATGCATGCTATTATGCATTACAGAGACTTCTGATGTCCGAACTCCTTTCAAAAAACGTTAAACTGAAATGGATGCGAAACATGGACTCTTACTTTAAGGGAGGAAAGGAGATTATGAGTATTTGAGAATAAAGTTCTTAGGAAAGTTTTTGGATCAAAGAGAGATGAACAGACAGGTGAATGGAGAAAACTACATAACAATGAACTACATGGTCTTTATAGGAAGCAAGATATAATAAGAAGAGTTAAGTCTCATAGACTGTGATGGCAGGACATGTGGCACATATTGGGAATGAAAGATGCGCATGGAAGTTTCTTGTAGGAAAACCAGAGGGAAAATGCCAAGTTGGTAGACCAAAAATTAGGTGGAAGGATAATATTAACTATGAATTGAAGGAAGTAGATTATACAGGGAATGATTGGAAAGCATTAGCTCAGGATAGGGATGTATGGAGAGCTTATGTCCATGTGGCCATGAACCTATGGGTTCGATAGTGCCAGTGAGTAAGTGAGCAAGATATAGCAGTGTCACTATTACTCATCAAATTTCCTAGTGTAATTTTTACTATGCATAGGCAAAGAGAAAAAATATATAATTACATACAAATTGTAGCCTTACATATCAGTTGCATTACTTACAGCATTCATTGCATCTTCTAATGTAGCCATAAATGGTGCTATAAGATGGGTGGGAATGTCAGAAATGAAACCCACTGTGTCGACATAAAGCACTTTTAGATTGCATGGCAGTAATGAAGCATGTGCTGTCACATCCAGAGTTGCAAATAAGTAATTTTTCGGAACCAAAGATTTTTCTCCAGTTAGAGTTTTAATTAGTGATGTTTTCCCTATAAAGACAAAAGAGACATGTTACCACAATGCAGTAGCATTGGTGGTGAAATTGTATGGGTGTACACTCATATAAACTTAAGGAGTAACGTAGGTAGGAAATAACACTATGAGGTTTATTTTGATATTGTTTAGTTGTTTCTTCACTCACCTCATACTTCTTAACTCCCAAGCAGACTCGAGTTTCTTCACTCCATTTGTGACATTCTCAATGCTGTATTACGTTCAGTTGTGAATGTAATACAGCATTGAGAATGTCACAAATGGAGTGAAGAAACTCGAGTCTGCTTGGGAATTAAGAAGTATGAGATGAGTGAAGAAACAACCAAACAATATTAAGGAGTAACACTCATACAAAATTTATTTTTTGAAACAAAGAAATTAACGCTTGAACAAGGAATCAAACCCTGGACCTCTGAGTCTGTATGTCAGCATGCAGTCCATTATGCCATTCAAGATCCAATACAAATGCCAAATTTTCTTTCCACTTATAAAATTATCTTAAGGGGGTGATGAGTGAAATTTCTATTTTCTACAGTTTTTGAGCTAGAGACTTGATTTTTTGTACAAATATTCGCTGCATGATACGTAATGATATGTTTAAGTTTCATTCTTGTGAGACATTTATTTTATGAGTTATTAAATATTATATTAAAAAAAATTGCATATATTATAATTAAATGAGTTCCATAATGTTTTAGTAAAATGTCCAATTTTTTTACAAGACCCCTAAAATATTTAGAAAAACATCATGCATTAGAATTCTTATAATGTGAATACAAAGGGAGAAAAAAAATAACGTACCTCATGCGTAGAATTACAAAAAAAATTAATAATTGCATACATTTTATTTTTTATTTCTTAAAATACTACTTCAATCATGAAACCCATGCACCACTTTGTTACCCATTGGTTTTAGGACATGCAGTAAAAATTTGGACCTTCTAGGACAAAATTTCTGAATTCCATTCAATTTTGAATGTACAAAAATGCAGTCGAAATAAAAGTGTGGAAAAACAAGTTTAAAGATTTGCATGCAGGTGGTATTTAACTGGTGCAGCCTTTTAACTCTGACATAATTTAGGACACTTAGAAGAGCCATAGGCCTCTGAAACTTTGCCAACATATACATTAGAGTACAGGCTATTTTTTAGTACAAAAAACAAAAAAATGCCAATTTTGATCTCAAATGGTCAATTTTTCACCCATCATCCCTCTTAAGTACGAAAGCAGATAGCCAGCACTATAACAATGCCATCAGACAACTTCTGTTGGGAAAATGGAGGAAACCCAAGAAAAACCCGCTGGGATCAGAATCATCCACCACAATCCCCACAATGAGTAATTCAGATACAAACTCAGGGCCCCATGATAGAGGGCAAGTGATTTAACTACTTGCGCCATGGAGCTCTTTGAGAATAAAATTATAATAAATAATAGTTTAAAAAACCAAAACAACACGCTTTATTAGAAAACCAAACTAAAAAATGAGAAAAATAATTTTAATTTCCAACATGCTTGGGATAAAATTAAAGTGGTCACCAAAAAAAAATAATCTCCAACACATCTTCTTCTTCTTCTTCTTCCTTCCAAGTATTAGGCCAAGGCCTGTTACGATCCTATAGAAAATTTTCCCTCCAGCGTTTCATAGGACGGCCCAGTGATCTTCGTCCTCTTGGTATATAATTATAAACAGCTTTGGGGATCCGATTTGAACTCATTCTTTCAAGATAGTGTTTCCAATTTAGCATAAAAACTAGAGTTATCTACAAAAAAAAAATTACCATCAAAAGCGTGGGGTGTTTTTTATGGTTTCCACGTTTTCTTCTTAGAGACTTTACTTTTACCAATATCTGTTTATTATCAAATATATTAATTGATATAGAGCACCCCACGTTTTTTATGGTAAAATTATTTTTTTGTAGATAACTCTAGTTTTATTCCAGATGTGTTGGAGATGATTTTTTTGTTGACCACTTTAATTTTATCCCAAGTGTGTTGGGAATTAAAAATTATTTTTCATTTTTTAGGTCGGTTTTCTAATAAAGCATGTTGTTTTAGTTTTTTAAACTATTATTTATTTTTTAGTTTGGTTTTCTAAAAATATAAATATCTTTAAATACAATATTATTGTAGTATGAGCTAAAAGTAATACTCTTCTAAAAAAATCCTCCAGCGACCTATGGATTACTAAAATTATATACCACTACAGTCCACCACTCTACCAACTGAGCTATCACAATGATAGATTAAAAAGTCGATACGTCCACAACCTATTTTACCGCCTTAATTTGTTTTATGTCCTAATGATTCTGGCCAGGATCTCAGAAAAAATTTATGAAATTATTGTATTGTCATTGGTCTTTTACAAGTATACAAAGTTTCAAGTCGATCCAATGTTTTTAAGTGGGTGAAAATCATGTTGAAAGATTCAGTTACATAGATAGATACAGGTCAAGCTAATATAAAGCGTGTAAAAATTACTGAAATTGTATAACAAATACCATTTTGATCTTGAATTGAAATGACATTCACCCCAACTCGTACAACCTCTACAAACTGCAGAAACATTTCAATAAGACCACATACAACTTAATAAATGTAAACAAACAAATGCTTACCAGCATTTGTGTATCCAATAACAGCAACGACAGGATATTCCAACTTCTTCTGATTGCTACGAATCAACGATCTTTGAGCCTTTAGCTTCTCCAATATTTTCTTCAGCTTAATTTCTCTAGCGTTTAGTATCTTCCTGCGAATATCAATGGAAGTTTCACCAGACCCTCCAACAGCTTCAATTGCACCTTCGTCTTGATCTACCATCCCTTCACTCACTCCTCTTATCTTCATTCTGCACATAATCAATTACCATTCTTATGCAATGCAGGGTGAACTGTAGCAAATGGGAGAGATTGAAGGGGAAAGTCCAGTGTCTTAAAACTGGACAATATCTGCTTAGCAAGAAACATACAACCCTTTCAGGGCCAACATTTTTTCTTAATAAGTCATCAATTTACACATAAAATTGAGGTAAATATGAAGAACCATACATAAGAATGTACTAGCTAAAAATGTTCTATTTTGGTATCGTTATGTAGATGATGTCATAGCAGGCTTCATAGGAACTAAAAGACAATTGAATTTTTTTTTTAAATTTTATTAATAACATTCACAAAAGTATTAATTTCACAATGGAATTAGAAACAAATAATAGTATACATTTCTTGTATTTACCAATAAAACACATTGATATTAAGTTTGAATTTGGTATCTTTCACAAACCATCTCATACTGATACCACTATCCATAGTTCTTCTCTTCATCCATATACTCATAAGATGGCAGCCTTTAATAGTTACATTAATAGACTTTTAAATATCCCTCTTTCACCCTTGGAATATAATAATGAATTGAATATTATTAAACAATTAGCTATTAATAATAAGTACGACCCTAAAATTATAGAATATTTAATTAAGAAAATTCATTACAAAAAAGCATTTGAAGTTTTTCCTTTACCCAAAGTAAACATAAAGAAATATGTCATAATGTCATACATAGGCCCACTTTCAAATAAAATATCTAGACACTTTAAAAAGTTGAACATTAATGTGGCATTTAAAACTAATAAAACTTTACAAAAATATAATAAAAAAAACAATAAAACCAAAATAAAAAAATAAAAATTATCAGGTGTATATAAATTGAGGTGTGGCACATGTGATGATGTCTATATAGGACAAACTGGTAGACCTTTTATCTCTCAGATAAAAGGAACACATGAGAGCATATAACAGAAATTTAGAATATTCAAAATATGCTAACCACCTATTCCAATTTAATCATTGTTATGATCCAAATTTTGAAATTTTACATGTTTGTGGTAAGGGTAAGAAGTTGGACATTTTGGAGGCTGTAGAAATAAATAAATTGAAAAATAGTAATAAACTGTTAAATTCTCAACTTTACTTAAATGAATCACCTTTGTTAAATTAAAAAAAATTAAATTAATTATTTTTGTGTTGTTGCTTAGATCAGTTGATATGTACTATAGTAACACAATTCATAATTTGTTAACATGTCTGAAGAAGGTACAGTGTACTGAAACAGCTGTCACTGAATTATATCTTAATAAATATGAAAATCAAATAAAACTAAGTTTTATTTTTATTTAATTAATAAATATGAAGAAACAATATACGAGGGTTAGATCCTTAATAGTGGCAACACCGCTGTGGAGACACCATCTGACAGACCCTAATGATGTTGCTGAAAGCACACGTCAATTATATACCTACCTTACCTCAGAACATATATACTCTCCCTTCCCATATTACGCACATGCGAACTAACAAGAGGAACATAGCCTCGTATTAGCTGGCAATCTAATGTAGTGTTGTCACAATGTTTTTGAAACAGGAACCACAGAGTTGGAAAAAGATTGAATGTGTTAGAGTCATACAGCACAGCAGCATCATCATGGTTTTCAAGAGGCTTGTGGAGAATCTGCATTGCCTTACAGAACAGAGGCACAGTGGGTGGCTAGAACAGTAGCATGGCAGGTGGCTTTTACCCACCATACCATTGTTCTGTAAGGCAGATCAGATTCCCCAAAAGCCTCTTGAAAACCTTGATGACACTGGTGTACTGTACGACCTTTGTCACATTCAATCCTTATCCAACACTATTGATCCTTTATTTATATATTAAATTTGGGAATTTTTAACATTATGAGATTCAATTAATAATTACAAAGATTGCAACAGGATACATATAGGAAAAACAAAAAGGAACTTGGAAACTTGTAAAAAAGAGCACTTCAGAAACATAAAGAATGGAGAAATTGAAAAATCAGCTATAGCAGCACATAGTTTATTAGAGCATCATAGAATTGAAAAAAAAAAAAAAAAAAGAAACAAAACTTTTAAAACATCTATCTAAACCTTTGGATTTAACAGTTTGGGAAAAAAAAAATATATTCAAAAAACCCATACTAGAACTATGAACTTCGAGATTCCGGATGAACCAAGCTTGATTACAAAGTTCTTCAAAAATACAACAGATAGCAGTTTAGAAAATGATTCATTCAAAATAACACCAGATGGCAGTTTGGAGAGTAATTCCTTCAAAGAACACCAGATGGCAGTCTAGATAATTACCAGCAAAAGAAAAAATTGACAGTCGTGAAAACAGCTGATGATGACAATGTGTCGCCGATACTGCAGTGCTGTGTTTAAAAAAACATAGAAGTATGAGGTAAGAAGAAATTACTATTGATCCTGATTTGAAACCATTGTGACAACACTACATTATACTGCCAGCTATCACAAGGTAATGTTCCTCTTGCTAATTCAGATGTGCGTGATGTGGGAAGTGGGAATCCATATGTTCTCAGATAAGGTAGGTATGTAACTGTCATATGCTCTCTGCGACATTATTTAGTTCCATTACTTGATGTCTTTACAGCATTGTCTTCTTCTTCTTCTTCCTTCCAAGTATTAGGCCAAGGCCTGTTACGATCCTATAGAAAATTTTCCCTCCAGCGTTTCATAGGATGGCCCAGTGATCTTCGTCCTCTTGATATATAATTATTAACAGCTTTGGGGATACGATTTGAACTCATTCTTTCTAGATGGTGTTTCCAATTTAGTTGGTCCTGTTTAATATATTCCAAAATTGGCGTAGTCTTCAATTCTTTTAAGATATCGGTGTTCCTTTTCCGATCCCATCTGGTGTAACCCGCTGTTCTGCACATGAATCTCATTTCACAAGCCATTATTCTGCTTTCATGTTGTCTTTTTAGTGTCCATGCTTCACTACCATAGGTCAACACTGGTCTAGCCAAAGTGTTATATAAACGTAATCTAGTGTTTTTTTGTACAAGGGATGGTTTCATAACTTGATTAATAATTCCCAAACTTTTATTATAACTAGTAATTTTTTCAGGGATATCCTTTTCATCCCAGACAGAGAGATAATATCCAAGATATTTAAATTGATTAGATCTCTCTAGAATTTTATTCTGGAGACTGATTTTACTTTGTATGGGGTCCTTCCCATGAAATGCCATAATTTTAGTTTTGTTAATTAATATTTCCATATTAAATTTGGCACCTAATTTTTGTAAATTATAAATTGATTGTTGCAAATCATTTTAGGAAAGTGCCAGAAGAGCTAAATCGTCTGTAAAAAGAATAGCATCGAGTTTGAGGTTCCTATTGATGGGTATATATCCTCATTGTGTTTTCCTCCATTTGTTTATTAATTTATTCATATATATAATGAAAAGCACCGGTGAAAGCCCACATCCCTGTCTTACTCCAGTGTTGATCTTTTCCCAAGAAGATAATTTGCCATCTTGTTTAACAGAGATTTAATTATATTTATAGATATTGTTTATTTTTTATTTCACTCACCTCATACTTCATAACTCCTCGCAAACCCAGGGTTTCATCACATCATTTGTGACATTCTCAATGCTGTGTCACGTTCACAACTGACGTCTATCCTGCAGGATAGAAGGCAGTCGGACATCAGTTGTGAACGTGACACAGCATTGAGAATGTCACAAATGATGTGACGAAACCCTGGGTTTGCGAGGAGTTATGAAGTATGAGGTGAGTGAAATAAAAATAAACAATATTAAAAACCTCATAGTGTTATTTCCTATCTACAAAACATAATATTTATAGATGTTGAAGATATTAGTAATATATTGTTGTGGAATGTTGTCATCAGTTAATTACAGCATTGTTGCCACAATTAAAGTTCCAACCCTTGTATAACTCCATGACATGACAAGCCTAGATGAGCCTTGATCTACCAGCTGGCTCCTGGCCTCACATTAACACTTGTTTGTCACAGGACAACTTATTGTAGCTACCCAAATTTCTCAATATATTGCATGGCCACTGGTCCCATATTGGCCAAAATTCAAAGAGAAAATTTCTTCTCCTATGAAGACTAGAACCAGCACATATCTGCACCAAGGCATGATGCCATAAACTACTTGACTATGGCATGAGACAAAGAAATGATGTATGACAAATTTGTATCAAATTTAACTGAACAATCTAACAGCAATTATAACTATGAACATCAGTCTAAAACTTAAAAAAACTAACAAAAATAACTCAAGATTTAAATTAAAATTATTTATATTTCACCTCGTATCCAGTCTTCCTAGTAATTAGAAGATTGGATATGAGATGAGGTATAAGAATTTATAGTTATGAGGTGAGATATCCATCCATCCATACTAATTTTGCCTGAGGGCAGGTCTTTCACTGCAATCATAGAATTTTCAGGCTACACTTTGCAGCCATACTAGGGAATTATATTAATTTAAATATTAAATTAAACCTCATAGTGATTTCTTCTATAAAAGTTCAAATCAAAATAACACACCCAAATTTCATTTTAGAAAGAAAATTCTTTCTAAAATAAAACTATATCCAATTCTGGAAAGAGTTTGTTTAAAATATAATATAAAAAAACTCATCCTAACCTTATTTTTCTGTCTAGTGTATGTTATTAGTTAGAACACATTTTAAGATTGATATACATAATTTCTTCGTGATTACCAAAACTGATTCTTCAGAACACATTTTTGAGGTATTTAAAATTTAAAAAAAAAATTGGAACTTTCTGGGGTTCCATTATGGATGCGAAACATGGACTGTTACTTTAAGGGAGGAAAGGAGATTATGAGTATCTGATAATAAAGTTCTTGGGAAAATTTTTGGACCAAAGAGATGAACGGACAGGTGAATGGAGATGACTACATAACAATGAACTACATGGTCTTTATAAGAAGCCAGATATAATAAGAACAGTTAAGTCTTGTAGATTGCAATGGGCAGGACATGTGACACATATGGGGAATGAAAGACGTGCATGGAGGCTTCTTGTAGGAAAACCAGAGGGAAAACACCCAGTTGGTAGAACGAGAATGATGTAGGAGAATAACATTAACTATGATTTGAGGGAAGTAGATTATACAGGGAATGATTGGAAAGCATTAGCTCAGGATAGGGATGTATGGAGAGTTTATGTCCACATGGCCCCGAACCTATGGGTATGATAGTGCCAGTAAGTAAGTGGGGTTCTATGGAATATTTGCCCATGAATGGAATTTATACATATAACCATAACAATTACAGAAACTATAGCAAAAACTCAATTTATCATTTACCTGGATTCATCATTGAATTTCTACCTTGCAGTACAAAACATATTTGCACTATGGAGAAAAAAAGAAACACTGCATTTATCTCAAAGTCTAGTCAAGTATACCTGTGAGGGAAACCTCAAACAAATTCACAAACAGCCACAACCATAAATATGTCAAAATGAAAATTGCTATAGCACATTTTGAAAATATAAATCATCTACTGTATCTATGAGAACTTGTATAATTTTTCAGATTTGTCCTAAAATGATCAATCCACAATTTGCATAATTCTAGACCGAAAATTCTAAAAAAATTAATGTGGAAAAATATTAAGGTAGTTAAAAAATTCAATACTGATAAAATTTATATTAAAATTCCGTTGAGATAAATAGTCACAAAATATTAAAATAGATTCCTGGCAGGTGCCGTCGTCCTCAACTAGATTAAAATTTTTAAAACTGTGGGCCTTTCGGAAACTAGCTTCCATCTTCAACAGAAGGATATGCACGACTATCTGTTGTTGTTTGGTGATGCTATGCATGACTATCTGTTGTTGTTTGATGATGCTTTGACATCAGTATTGTCGGTAGCTGGAAGTTGTTATTGATTTCTTTTCAGAATTTCAATCTCTTCCAGTACGTTGGAATATTAATAAACGAGTTGGAGAAAATGTTTTAACATCTCACCTCACAAAGTTGCGTGTCTTCACGATACCGATTGCAAAAGTATAGTATTACTTCCATCTTCAGTCAAATTCCAACTATTGGAATATGACTAAAGATGGAAGTAATACTATACTTTTGCAACCGATATCGTGAAGACATCTTCAGTCATATTCCAATAGTTGGAATTTGACTGAAGATGGAAGTAATACTACACTTTTGCAATCAGTATCGTGAAGACATCTTCAGTCATATTCCAATAGTTGGAATTTGACTGAAGATGGAAGTAATACTATACTTTTGCAACTGGTATCGTGAAGACATCTTCAGTCATATTCCAATAGTTGGAAATTGACTGAAGATGGAAGTAATACTATACTTTTGCAACCGGTATCATGAAGACAGGGGGCACGCCGTAGCGTAGTGGTTAAGGCACTGCGCTACAAGCCGAAAGGTCGAGGGTTCGAGTCCCGGTGGGGTCAGGATTTTTAAACTGACCCAAACCTTCTGGCGGCGCTATGGCCCTGGGGTCGACTCAGCCTCTAACTGAAATGAGTACCAGACGCTTGTTCTGGGGTAAAGGCGGCCGTCACGCAGGGCTGACAACCCGGCTGACATCAAGTGCCGATTGTCAAGAAAAAGTGGGAGCCTTAACCTCCTACTACCCCAATGGCCTCCTGAGGCCTGTAGTGGGATCACTTGACAGTCCCGCGCCGTAGCCGAGCGGTTAAGGTAGGAAGCCTTGGCGCAGAGCTACGGGACTTGCGCTGGTTCGAGTCTCCATGGGGGAAGAAATTTTCTCAATGTATTTCGGCCAGTATGGGACCGGTGCCCACCCAGCATTGTGAGGCAATTGGGTAGCTACAATAAGTAGCGGCTCCAGGTTGAGAAAACCAGCTATAACGGCTGGGGGACTCGACATGCTGACCACATGTCACCCCTACACTGGCTGATTACCATCTACCTCTGTGATTGACACATGTGGACGTGAGGCCAGCAGCCGGCTGGTAGGCTAAGGGCCTTGTAGGCCTGTCGCGCCAGGAGTTTTTATCATGAAGACATCTTCAGTCATATTCCAATAGTTGGAATTTGACTGAAGATGGAAGTAATACTATACTTTTGCAACCAGTATCGTGAAGACATCTTCAGTCATATTCCAATAGCTGGAATTTGACTGAAGATGGAAGTAATACTATACTTTTGCAACCGGTATTGTGAAGACATCTTCAGTCATATTCCAATAGCTGGAATTTGACTGAAGATGGAAGTAATACTATACTTTTGCAACCGGTATCGTGAAGACACGCAACTTTGTGAGGTGAGATGATAAAACATTTTCTCCAACTCATTTATTAATATAAATACATCATAGTGTTTCCTCCCACTGTAATTTTAATTTAAAATGTTGGAATATTCTTCCTCTATGCAGTATTGTAAGGATGTTAATATCTTGCATATGATGTCCTGCCTGAATGATATGTTTTGGCATTAACTGGATTTCCCCTCTGCATATACAAAATCTTTAAAAAAATTTCTAAAAGAAATCTAACAATTTGATTCTAAAAGAGAATGTGCCTAGTATGCACAACCCTCTCTATAAAATTAACACAAGCAAGCCAGTTCTTCATTGAGGGTCATTGAAAATAGACCTGCTACTTTCTGCTAATGATGGGACTGTTCTCAACAGGTCTACAGTTATTTAATAGAAGTTGAGGCGATGAATGGACCTTCAAGTTTCATAATTTTATATTATAATTATACTATTGGAACTCACAATAACTTATATGTTTTTCTTCAAAACTGCAAATGTATAAATGCCACAAAATGCTAAATTAAGAAAAAAATGCTAAAATTATCATCCCTAGTCATAAAATTGGGAAGTTTGAAAAATATAATCAATTTATATAATAACATGCACTTACATGAAATCTAGGCCCTAGTGATTTGGGAGATGTAAATGCGCATACAGCAAACTCCTGATTATCCGTTTTAATTGGGACCGAGATATGCACGGAAAATCGAAAAACACAGATAATCCAATTAAGTTATTCGGCACCGTGGAAGTTGATCAAAAATGTATTATTTACCCACTTTAACACTACTTAAATGCAACAAATATTCATAAAATTTATATTAAATATATTTAGGTGCGAGTTGTAATTATCATTATTTTATTTTACTTGTAAATATGAAAAAAAAGTGGGACTATTTCCTGTCAGACCACTCTGGTTACAACAGTTATTCAAAAAGGCCATCGTAACCAGATACAACTACACTAGTAACCACCAATGTCCACATTTATAACCAGCGATGACCACAGTACTAACCAGTGATAAACCCACTGCCACAGCATATCCATGGTTTCAAACTGCAACAACAAACTTTCAGTGACTCCACAATGGAAATTTCTGAAATTGTATTGTATTCTCAGAATGTTGGTTGGTACCGTTGAACGCGTCAGGGGAGGGGGTTGTGAGTGAAGGTTACTCTATTGTGCTCGTTTCTAAGCACAGTTCACATTAGCATGTTTAAAAATAAATTTTTTCATAACAATACAAAATACAGTATTTTTAAAAAATACAGTAAAAAAAGTCATGTGCATGGATAATCGGGAGTTTGCTGTATTGGTAACATTTGAATAAATATTTTAGAATATTACCTTAAATAAGGAATTTCAGCTAAAGCAACTTGAAGTTTGGCTTCCTTGCTGATCGCATGTTCACGGAATATTTGAACCACTATCATATACCGATCATAAACAGGAACCCTAAACTCTCGTTCCAATTCCCTGCCAGAAAAATGTACATCATTATATTATACAAGTCATTTCATTCAAGATATTTTATTCAATAAATATCAAGCATTTCTTATATTACCTATGCTGAACTCCTCGCAACATATCTGTGCTTATAAATATTGCTGTTATTCGCTTATTGTTTTGAACTTTTTTCTTTGAGCATTTTTAAGTTTCCCGTCCCAAAAAAAAATTTCTTATCAAAAGATGTGAGTGACATTTTTATCTGAAAAAGAAATATTAGTATATTGAAGAGAACAAAATGTAGTCTTTATAGAAACACCTTTATTACTTTTGTTGAGTTGTTTCTTGACTCACCTCATACTTCTTAACTCCCTCGCGATCCGGATTTAGTCACTTTATTTGTGATGAAATCCAGATCGCGAGGGAGTTAAGAAGTATGAGGTGAGTCAAGAAACAACTCAACAAAATTAAAATAAGCCTCAAAGTGATATTTCCTACCTACATAAATTAACCTTTATTACTCTTGAATATTGTATATATTTCTGGATATAGGTGCATGCAAAATTAGGCTCATTGAGAACATCTGTGTCTTCCAAACAGGGTAGATGGATTTAAATTAGAGTGATTTTAATCACAATTTAAATCAAGAATTTAATCAACTGGTTTCTTTTAAATCTTTGATTTAAATCATTTTTCTAGTTTTTACACTTATTCTTAATTTCAAACATATAAATATTTAGGTAAATTTTTATCACTCACCTCATATTATTCTTCTTATTTTAATATAAAATACTAATATCCCAGAATTTACAAAAATGCTAAATCTTATGTCATTTGATTCTCAATACGCCAAAAAATAAAATAAAATATAAAATAAAACATAATAAATACAAACCTTTTCAACAACTTTCCAATTTTTTAACGTGGCAACTAGAGTAACAGCTTCGGCTAGCTGAAGATCAGGTACTGTATTACGTTTCTTGTTGGCCCCCCATTTTATATACGGCTGAATAACAAGAACTTGATGTCCCATTTCTTGTATGTGAAAGAGTCGACTTGACAATTCTTCATATATTCTGGCTTCCCTTTCATCTGTGTCATTCATGTAACTAGCGCTATCTTCAACATTAAAATGTTGTTTACACAAAGAAAAATTACGTTTTGTGTTCATTGGTGGACTACTGTCAATTTTGTATAAACGTGGAATATGTGAAAAAGTATTGAACATTCTACTATAGGATATATACATATTATGCATGTATGCATTTCTGCACATTGAATTCATCTTAATGCAAGTGTTAAGACGAGTAATATTCCTTGATAAAACACATAATTTCTTGTTATAAGTAAGAAAAAGTCTTTGAGCGCTGTAATACATTGTGTTAAAAGATGACAAAATGTCAGATGGTTCAAATTAACTCTGCTCTTCTTCTCCTAATTCCAACTGGCCAATAAATCAAACTGAAGAACTGTAAAAAGGAATAATTTATCAGAAGTTTTGTAAACAATTAATTCATCTTTGTATTACAAATGACTTTCAAATCTGGAAACGCATGCTATTATGCATTACAGGGACTCTTGTCCCGATCTCTCTCAAAAAATGTTAAACTGAAAAGAATGTAAAACTGTTATTCTCCCAGTTATATTATATGGATGTGAAACATAGACACTTATTTTTAGGGAGGAGAAATGATTAAGAGTATTTGAAATTAAGTTCTTAGGAAAATGTTGGACAAAAGACAGATGAACAGACAGGCAAATGGAGAAGTTTTCAAAACAGTGAGCTACATGGTCTTTATAGGAAACCAGATATAATAAGAACAGTTAAGCCTTGCAGACCATGATGGACAGGACATGTGGCAGTAATGGGGAATAAAAGAGGGGCATGGAAGATTCTTTTAGGAAAACCAAAGGGAAAATGCCAAGTTGGTAGATCAAGAATGAAGTGGAAGAATATGGATAATCTGCGCTCCATAAGAATGAGTTGGCTAATCTATTTGAACAATTACTAATGCACGTTTTCAATTGTAAATGAAGTGATTTTTGGTTAAAATTACCTCAACTTCTAATTTAATTTTAAACTTTTCCACATTATTTAAAAAAAAAAATATTTTCCTTAGGAAATTAAACATAGGCTCAATTCTCGAAACACATGTCATTATGCATTACAGGGACTCTTGTTCCAACTTTTCTAAAAAAACATTGAACTGAAAACATATAAAATTGTTATTTTTCCAGTTATATTATACGGATGCAAAACATGGACACTTACTTTAGGGGAGGAGAAAAGATTATGAGTATTTGAAAATAAAGTTTTTAAGAAAATTTTTGGACCAAAGAGATTAACAGAGGCAAATGGAAAAGACCACTAAACAGTGAGTTACATGATCTTTATGGAAAACCAGATATAACAAAAACAGTTAAGTCACATAGACTGTGATAGGCAGGACATATGGCACAAATGAGAAATTAAAGAGAGGCATAGAAACTCCTTGTAGAGAAACCAATGGGACAGCACCAAGCAGGTAGACCAAGAATGAGATGGGAGAATAACATTAATCATATTTGAGAGAAGTAGATTATACGGAAAAACTGCACTTAAACTAGCGTGAAATATTTTCAAAGTTCTATAGAACAACAGTGCGCATGCACCAGAGTTTTACTGAGCCAGCGATAACCCATAATCTAACCACATATTGATTATCATCCTCGGTTACTATCCGTCGCTATGAAATTTAAATTACCAATATTTGCAACAAATCCCCAAATCTATGTTAAAAAAATATATTAATAATATTAAAATTATAAAACGTTTATTAAAAATGGGTGTACACTTACTTATCACTTCCTAACGCTGATCCGACCAGCGATAACACAAAACAGCAATAGAAAAATCATAGACTAAGTAATATATTCTGTGAAGAAAATAGCAGTTAGCATCACAATATTGTCTAACAGTGTCACAAATATTGTGATTTGCATATTTAAATAAATACTTCAAAACTGTCTAATAATGTTATAAAAATTGTTTGAAAAAGTTTAAAATATTAAATACTGTTAGTAAATACAGAAGAAGAGCTATAGTTTACAAAATTATAACTGAAAAATCAAGCGCTAGTTGAAGTGCAGTTGAGCCGATTATACAGATGATTTGAAAACATTAGCTCAAAATAGGGATGTATGGAGAGTTTATGTCTGCACGACCCTGAAACTTCGGGTTTGATAAAGTCATTATGCTAGTTAATTATTTACATACTGCAACAATAATTTGTGCATCTTCTTTTTATTTCAATTTATGTAGGCAGATTCCTGGTACAGAATCCCTCTGTTTTTTTCTTTTTTTCCTGTAATGAATGAATAGGTATCCTAATAATTACATACACTTAAGTAAGATGCTAATGGCTTAAATTGTCAACAAACAACTAGCAGAAAGTACTGTGGAGAAACTCTACAATAATTCAATAAATACATTTTTCAAAGTTTTATAAGGTGCAAATGCGCAAAGGTTTATAGAATTGTCGCCAGATGGTGCCACATATCTGTGAAATCAGAATGACCAATCTTCACAATTAATTTCCATACATGTTTAAAAGAAATGGATGTACACCAAAAAACTTTAATATTACTTTAGTATTAAACATTCATTTACTCAATGAATTCTTCTAAGTTCTAGAGAATTGCAGTACTCATGTGCAAATGCTTAATGTAACTGCTACCCGGTGGCCAGACATACATGTGAAAACAGTATGACCAACTTTTGCAATAAAGGCTCAACTGCACTTCTACTAGCGCTTGATTTTTTCAGTTATATTGTAGTAAACTATTGCTCTTCTTCTGTATTTACTAACATTATTTAATATTTTATACTTTTTCAAACAATTTTTATAACATTATTAGACAATTTTGAAGTATTTATTTAGATATGCAAATCACAATATTATGACACTGTTAGACAACATTGTGAAGGAAGTAGATTATACAGGGAATGATTGGAAAGCATTAGCTTAGGATAGGGATGTATGGAGAGCTTATGTCTGCGTGGCCATGAACCTACGGGTTCGATAGTGCTAGTGAGTAAGTAAGTTAGACAATATTGTGATACTAACTGCTATTTTCTCCACAGAGTATATTACTTAGACTATGATTTTTCTATCGCTGTTTTGGGTTATTGCTGGTTGGATCAGCATTAGGGAGTGATAAGTAAGTATACACCCATTTTTAATAAATGTTTGGTAATTTTAATACTATTGATATATTTTTTTAACATAGATTTGGAGATTTATTGCAAATATTGGTTATTTAAATTTCATAGCAACGGATAGTAATCAAGGATGATAATCGATTTGGTTCGATTGTGGGTTATTGCCAGCTCTATAAACTCTGGCGCATGCACACTGTTGTTCTATAGGACTTAGAAAATATTTCACGCTAGTTTAAGTGCAGTTTTTCCTGCAATAACTTCGCAAATATGTTTACAAGATATGGACATAAACCAATTTCTCTCTTTCTAACCTAACAAAATTAATTACATGCATATTATTTAATAAACTATGAACTAATCTTGTGTACACTAACTTGTCCTATCAGAACCTAACAAAATGAAGCAAATTTCTTGAAATATGGTTTGGAATTAATTGCGAATGTTGGTCATACCGATTTCAAATATATATCTTGCCATCTAGTGGATGTATCATTAAGCATTCATACATGCACACTGTGATTCTGTAGAATTTCATTGAGAGATGAATAGCACAATTTGCGAAATAAATAAATATTTAATAATTGTACAATATGTTTTAAGAATCGTTGCAAAATGTTTGACTGAGGTTCCCTATTTGTCTGTCACAATTTTTCATACATTCTTATGCCACTGTTGCACTAAACACTTTTCGATCATTTAATTTAACATCCGCTAGATGGTTCTCAAATCGGTATTACCAACATTCACAAATAATTCCAAACCATATTTCAAAAAATTAACTTCATTTTGTTAGGTTCCGATAGGTCGAGTTAGTGTACAAAAAATTAGTTTATAGTTTATTAAATAATATGCATGTAATTTGTTTTGTTAGGTTAGGAAATGGGAAGTTAGTTTATGTCCATTTTTTTAGCATTTGGGAATTTATTCCAAAAGTTGGTAATGCCAACTTCGGAGCCATCTAACGGAAGCTACATTAACCATTACAGCAACTCCCACATGCGCACTGTGATTCTGTAGAACTTAGAAGAATTCATGGCAGACAAATAGTGAATTCGGAAAAAGTCGGTTATATGTCTCAGACGAATTCTTCTAAGTTCCACAGAATCGCAGTGCGCATGCGCGAGTTGTGGGAGTTGCTGTAATGGTTAATATGGCCTCCAGTAGATGGCTCTGCAGTCGGCATTACCAACTTTGGGAATAAATTTCCAAATGCAAAAAAAAATGGACGTTAACTAACTTGCCATTTTCTTACATGCATGTTATTTATTCCCAAATGCTTAAAAAAATGGACGTAAACCAACATCCCATTTCCTAACGTAACAAAGCAATTTACATGCGTACTATTTAATGAACTATAAACTAATTTTACGTACACTAACACTAAATAAGGTTTGAAATTATTTTCAAATGGTGGCAACGTTGGAACAACATGGGAAAGTAATGTATCCACAATCATGTTTTACGTAAATATATAAATATAAAATATTGTAAAAAAAGCTTGAAGATTATTGGAAAATGTTTAAAACAGTACAAAACATGTTTACAAGTGTTTAGTGCATCAGTGGCATAAGAGTGTAAGTGTAGAATTGTGAGAGACATAAAACCTACCACATCCGTGAATTCTTTCCAAATGTTTAAAATAGTTCGAAATGTTATTACAAATGGTAAAAATATGTAGTGCTACAGTGCCATAAGAATGTATGAATAACCATAGAACATCCTAATCTAGAGTTCAGCCACTTACATCCATTAATAAACTAACCTGGTGTACACAAACTTGTCCCATTGGAACCTAACAAAATGAAGTGAGTGAACATCTATTTCGTAAAATATTTGTGGAATAAATCGCGAATGCTTTTCATACCGATTTCACATATGTTCTGCAATCTGTTTTAAGAATCGTTCCATAATGTTTAAAATACTACGAAAATTATAGTCAAACATAGAAAAAGTATGTAGTGTAAAAGTTGAATGGATAACATGGAGCAAATTATAGTAAAGTTCACTCCATACTTAAATAATAAAATCATGCCATGTTACAGCTGCATGATCTTATTCTTATTATCCATTACATTTTTTAACTAGCTTACGACTGGTGTTTCAATTATGCCATAACTACGAAAAATTATTTTCATACTTCAATCTAATTTAACCTCTAAGCTACACGAGTTCTTACATATTTTTAATAAGTCTTAGTTAACATAGATTAAAGCTAACATCTAACCTGTCGCATTTTACTAAATTACCTTTTTCGCTTACTGGTTTCCGTTCTAGCCATTTTTTAATACATTCGGTATTTAATTTACAATTCATTAACAACCTCACAGTTAAAGTTTCTCCGCCATTTTTTCGTGTTCATATAAATACCGCGATACATGTCACAAACATTACAAAAATACCCTGATAATACGCTAATTAAAAAGTTACGGTTGGAATCACTGAACCAGTAACAACCCATGCTAAAGTTCGTAAAGAGAAACGTTTCTGAACAAATGAACCAACATTACAACAGAGTGTTAAGCTAGTAGGAGGTTAAGGCTCCCACTTTTTTTAGGCAATCGGCACTTGATGTTAGCCCTGCATGATGGCCGCCTTTACACCCAGAACAAGCGTCTGGTACTCATTTCAGTTAGAGGCTGAGTCGACCCCAGGACCATAGTGCCACCAAAAGGTTTGGGTCAGTTTAAAAATCCTGACCCCCACGGGACTCGAACCCTCGACCTTCCGGCTTGCAGCGCAGTGCCTTAACCAGTAGAGAATTTGGAAATCAAGAGTGGCATTTGTTAGGACTATTTAACAAATAAAATTAAGCTGTTTACTCACAAATCATTATTTAACTATAGTTATTTTAAAATATTTATATATTTAATGTAAACAGCGATGTTTGAAAACAAATGAGAAACTATTGTTACGCTTCATTTCCTTCCTTTGTTCATCACTGCAACCCGATCATAATATTTATTGCCGAAGGATCGCAATATTGTAAGAATGCACCCTAGTGGAGAAATTTATAACCAATGTTATAGGTATTAATTAATTTGATGTCCTATGATGTAAATATGTCAATTATATTTTTCTGCAATGCCATTTCCTGGAAAATAATTTGTATAAGAAAGTGCAAACAGTGTTTTCTTTTTTTTTTGTGGTATAATTAATTGTTACAAATGTTTTTATATTATCTATCGCATGCGCTTTCTGCTGACATTCATGCACTATATATACAATCTGATAGCCGTATTTCTTGGAGGGCCGGTCACTGCAAATTAATGCTATGACCTATTCAGAATGTTAAAAAAAGGAGGTGCTTTCTTTATTATAATAAACTTTACTTGGTAAATTTTAGGCGAAACACGACTGTGATTGGTTGTAAATAAAAAATCATTGAAATGTGATTGGTCATTGACTCTCATTTGGGACACGAGTTAAATAGTCATTCTATTGAACTATTATAGGAAATATCACTATGAGGTTTAATTTAAGATTTAAAATAAAATTCTTTACACCTCACCTCATATCCAGTTTTCTAATTAAACCGGTTTCAAAACCTAGGTGGTTAGATCATCAGTAACTTCACAACTGATGTTCTGTCATCCAGCAGAACTTATTCTTACGTGGTGAAGATGGAAAAATCAGCAGTACCTGCTCATGCTAGGTCAAAAAAACATCTAATTGAAAGAAATACTAGTTTAATAACACAAATAGAAAACTAAAAAGAGCTCACGATTTGGGGAAAAAATCCATATTCTGAAAAACAAGAAAGAAAAATTAATTAATTTTGAAATTCCTGGGGAAATTGATTTGATTTGGAGGTTCATTGGTCCACCAACAGATGGAGTAAGTAGTAGTTTTCCTGGATGACAGAACATCAGTCGAGATATTATAAAGATGAAACAACCTAGGTTATGAAACCAGTTTAATTAGAAGACTAGATAAGAGGTGAGGTGCAAACAATTTTATTTTAAATCTTAATTATCAATCTGCAGTTTTAGATGTAAATTTACATCGATAGAGTAGAATTAAAAATGTATATGTAAATCATGGAAGAGTATTGAATGAAGGAGGTAAAGAAAAAGAAAAGAGCTGAGCAATTATTTAGTTAAAATAAGGTTTAAGTACTAGATTTGGGATAGTGAACATCATGAAACAAGTGAAAAGTTACATTTAAGAGTCTAGCAAATTAAGGTGAGACAGTAGGCCCTATCCCAACAATGTTAAAACATGTGAATTTGATACCGATTTTCTCAGGAACTTCTAGATGGATTGTAATGAAATTTTTACAGTATATTAAATGAGGTTTGTAAAGACCACTGAACCTCAAACTTTTATCTAAATATTCATGTTCTATATAATTTTTTTGCCACTAGTCTCTTTTTTTAATTTAAAAATACTTTTAAAAATCATAAGTGAGGATTTATAGAAGAGATCATGGTTCCATATCTTTCGTATAACTAGGTTTACTGTCTGTAAAAATTTCATGTAAATATCTCTAATAGTTCCTGAGATAATGGGGCAAATGTTAGAAAATTTTCACTTTCGAGAAAACAAAATTTAAATTATTACAGTCTGACAGCTGTCAAGTTTAAAAAAAAATTAACAAACTTATAATTGGCATTCAGTAAAAAATAATATACAGAAATGTTCAGAAAAGAATAGACTATTTAATTATAAAATATATATATATTTTTTTTCAAATTTTGGATCTTTAGTATAACTAGATTTACTGCCTGTAAAAATTTCATGTAAATACCTCTAATAGTTCCTGTGATAATGGGGCAAATGTTCGAAAATTTTCACTTTCGAGAAAACAAAATTTAAAGTATTACAGTCTGACAGCTGTCAAGTTTAAAAAAATTAATTAACGAACTTATAATTGGCATTCAGTAAAAAATAATATACAGAAATGTTCAGAAAAGAATTGACTATTTAATTATAAAAAACAAAAATTTATTACAATTAAATTATTGTAAATCAATGGTAAAGAGAAAAATTTTTCCCTGAACCGGGAATCGAACCCCGAACCTTTAGCTTTCCGTGCTAATGCTCAGACCACTGAGCTAATCCAGGCTTCATTCCCATCCAAGCCAAGAATCCTTCCTTTACCTTTACTCTACTGGCCCCACATTCAATTGCAATGAATCATCATTCACAAATACACAATGAATGGCTTCTACCTGAAGAAGACATGAAGGGACTCCACACAGCTATAGCATTATTTATTAAATTAATATTGGGAAGCTAAAGCTATTACTATGATAGAAATAAGTAAATTAATAAACACAATTAAATTATTGTAAATCAATGGTAAAGAGAAATTTAATAAATAATGCTATAGCTGTGTGGAGTCCCTTCATGTCTTCTTCAGGTAGAAGCCATTCATTGTGTATTTGTGAATGATGATTCATTGCAATTGAATGTGGGGCCAGTAGAGTAAAGGTAAAGGAAGGATTCTTGCTTGGATGGGAATGAAGCCTGGATTAGCTCAGTGGTCTGAGCATTAGCACGGAAAGCTAAAGGTTTGGGGTTCGATTCCCGGTTCAGGCAAAAATTTTTCTCTTTACCATTGATTTACAATAATTTAATTGTGTTTATTAATTTACTTATTCCTATCATAGTAATAACTTTAGCTTCCCAATATTAATTTAATAAAAATTTATTAATTTTTTTTCAAATTTTGGTCTACCGTATAATTATGTTACAGTCTGACAGCTGTCAAGTTTTAAAAAATTAATTAACACACTTATAATTGGCATTCAGTAAAAAAATAATATACAGATTTGTTCAGAAAAGAATAGACTATTTAATTATGAAAAAACAATTTTTTTTTTTCCAAATTTTTGTCTACCGTCTTACTTTAAGAGAATCTTGTTATCAAATGGTTGGCTCATGACCAAGCAGAGGATTAGAGAAAGTACTATGTTAAGTCTTACTATATAGCAGCTAAACAAATAAATAAAAAAAGGAGTCCTAGTGGGATCAGAACTTTTAAACTGACATAAATCTTTTGGCAGCACCATGGCTGTGCAGTCATCTCAGTCTCTTAACAGAAATGAATACCAGACTTACGTTCTAAGGGTAAAGGTGACTTCACATAGGACTGGCAACCCAGTTGACATCTCGTGCCAATTATCTAGAAAGGTGGGATCCTTAACCTGCTATTACCCCAAGAGCCTCGTAAGGTCTGTAGTGGGACTACTTTTAAGAGATAAAATAAATAATTCAGTATATTATAAGAATCAAATGAATTGTGAATTCTTTTTACCTTATACTTCTATGTTTTTTAAACACAGCACCGCATTATCGGCGACCATCGTCATCATCGCCAGCTGTTTTCACGACTGTCCAAGATATATTATAGTATATTATAGTTATAGTAGTATTATACATTTTTTCTATTTACATTTGATTTGTATAATATTTTAATATTTTTAAATTTAAATAATCACCCATGCATGCGCTAAAATTAAAAGATATAATGCATTATATTACAAATATAGAAATATTTTATATTTGTAATATTTATATTTTATTCTCCTGCATCACTAGGTATCATATGATACCTTTGGCATTTAAATTTTTCTCGCTTTGGGAATAATTCTGTGATCGGTGGTATCATATTCAATAGCTTCAGAGCTTCAGGCTCATTTCTTTTTTAGTTTCCAACTGCCATATTTAGATGGCAGCATCTATTAAAGAGCAAAAACTTGGTTGAGACCAAAGGTATCATATATGATACCTTGCATAAAACTATCTTAAATGAACCATCCTAAAAAAATCAATTTCTTTTTTTTTTCTTGAAAATTTGTTATTTTCAACCCATTAAATTTGAAAATAAAATTATAATTGACTAAATCTCAATTCAGGATCCCCATATAGGCCCCCCAAAAAATTATTTGTCTCCCTAGAAACCAATTATGCACAGGAGTGAGTATATATTTTGTTAAACTTTCCTTTGGGATGCAGGAGGTTATAATATGAACTTTAGGGAAAATTAATTATATATTAGGCTGCTTCATTTCAATTACTATACAATTTTCTGTTTTAATCTTGGACACTAAGATTGATAATGTCTTCCTCCTGGTTGGTAATGAATTTTTTCTTCTTGCACCTAACAATGGCCTTCATAGAGTTCCCCTATTTCATGAAACTTATGGTGGGAATTTACATTATGAGGCTTTTAAATTAACAAAATTAAAATGAGTCATCATTCATCTCACCTCATAAACTCTGTGTTCTTCATAGCACAGGACGATGGTTTCTGGAACAGTTGTTCCTATATTCAGCCATCTTTAGAACTGAATTCAACAGCCGTAAACATGGTCAACAGTCATAAGATGGTCAACGGTCATATAGATGGCTGAAGATAGAAACAGTCCAGTGCTGTAGCCAAGTGGTTAAGGCAGGGAAGCCTTGGCGCAGAGCTACGAGACTTGCGCTGGTTTGAGTCTCCATGGGTGAAGAGATTCTCTCATGGTATTTCAGCCAGTAGGGGACCGGTGCCCACCCAGCATCTTGAGGCATTTGGGTAGCTATGATAAGTAGTGTCTCCAGATTGAGAAAACCAGCTATAACAGCTTGGGGATTTGACATGCTGACCATGTCACCCCTACACTGGCAGGATGATCATCTACCTCTGTGAATAACACATGTGGTCGTGAGGCCAGCAGCCAGCTGGTAGGCCTAGGGCTTTCAAGGCCTATCGCACCAGGAGTTATACATTAGATAGGAACAACTCTTCCTGAAATTGCGGTCCAGTGCTGTGAAGAATTTTATTAAACATTCCCTTACTCCAAATTCCTTTAAATATTTTTGTAGAAAGATTGTCTTAACTTGCCAAATGGGTAGTCATTCACTTAAAGCAAAATGTGACTTAAGTAACAAGTACTATGTATTACAAGATTACCTAATTTATTACTGACCTAGGGATCCTATCTCTGGGCATTCCACTGACATCCTGTGGCCTGTTGGTTTGGTAATTCTCAACATAGTCTTAATACTGGTTCACCATTCAATGTAAATTAACTGGAAAAGACAGGAGCTTGTAGGAGTGACACTCTGAGGTTTAAAAATGTTAATGTATAAAGTTTGTATATACAATAAAAATTTATACAGTTTTCAAGAAGCGTTTACTTTATAAATAAAAATAATAATGACAATGACAGTTGATAGCACACATAACAACCCCTACCACAGAATGATGTCTCTCCATAACTTCAAAGCCTGCGTTTGAAGTTCTCGAGAGAGAGTTGAAAATACAGTAAAACCCCACTTATACAAACTTCCAGTTTATATAATCATACATAAAAATACACTAAAATTAAAAAGAGTTTTTGAATAACTTCTCTAAATCTTTATAACAGTCTTCGAATTTAATGAGAGAATTGTTGAATACTGAATTTAGGAAGACATTAGGCAAACATTGATGGCGAATCCTCTATACTCGATACACAATTTTTTAAATTTGTAATGAACATATGATATTTACGTTGTATGTGATGAACTTACAATGTTTACGTTGTATGTGATGTTGCTATACTCTATGGTTCAGGCAATAAATTAACTATGAACTAACCAATACACTAGAAAAAAGTTTTGAATTTCATTCTTTGTATAATGTACAAAGAGCAATATTATTGTATGGGTTGGAAACCTGAATTCTTAATAATGTTAAGTTATGTAAGTAGGAAATAACTCTATGAGGTTTATTTTAATATAGTTTAGTTGTTTCTTGACTCACCTCATTACTTCTTAACTCCCAAGCAGGACTCGAGTTTCTTCACTTCATTCATGACATTCTACATGTTGTATTACATTCACAACTTGATGTCCAACGGCCTTGCAAAAGAGAGAAGGGCCAAGCAAGGTCCTCCCGTTGGTTCCTCTCCTTCTGCTTTCCTTCTCCCTATTCCTTTCCCCCCCCTCCCCCCCAAGTTGAAGAACACTCGAGTCTTGCTGGGGAGTTAAGAAGTATGAGGTGAGTCAAGAAACAACTAAACAATATCTTAATAATGTAATTAAATATAAGTTGCAAATATTTATAAATCGTTGTTTGGATAAAATATTTAACATGCATTTAACTTTTACAGGAATTAATCACTATGAGGTTTAATTTATGATAAAATCAAATGTTTCCTACCTCACCTCAAATAAATCTTCTAAGTATATTGCAATTTCAAGACCATAATGGTCTCATCTTCCATACAATCTTGGCAACTGCTGTTATGTCGATCGGAAGAAACACTTCTTCCCTCTGTTGGTGGACCGATGAACCTCTGGATCAGGTCAGGATTTGTGGGATTTTCGAAGTTCATAAGTTTTCCTTTGTTTTTCTGAATGTGGATTTTTTTCCCAAACTGTGAGTTAAATAGATATACAAAAGGAACTCACGGTTTGGGAAAAAATCCACATTAAAAAAAACAAAGGAAAACTTATGAACTTCAAAATTCCTGCAAATCCTGACCTGATCCAGAGGTTCATCGGCCCACCAACAGAGGGAAGAAGAAGTGTTTCTTCCAATCGACATAACATCAATCGCCAAGATTGTACCAAAGATGAGACCGTTATGGTCTCGAAATCGCAATCTACATAGAAGATTTATACGAGGAGAGGTAGGGAACATTTGATTTTATCATATTTAACATGCATTGAGCTGAAGTTGTAAACATTGAAACATTGTGAAAAGAGCCTGTGGTTATGTAAATCAGAAGGAGGAAATGGCACAGGATCAGTCATACACTTAGTAAAAGTTCTGGTTTCTTTGAAAAACATGGCCTTGACATGGTAGCAGAAATACAAGATTGTGTATTACTTGGAGATAAACATTCAAGATGTGAGGTGGATAGGAAGGTCCTGGAATTAGGTGAAAGATTTGACCAGAAATTGTGTTCGGTGGGAGGCTCTTACAATGTCCTATGCTTCTAAATGGAGTGACGAGATTAATAATACATGGAGATTGGTATTGTTTTCACTTCACAGCAATGGAAGGAATAAGCGTGTTTGATCTTTTTTCCACACAAATGTGAATAATCTTTTATGAATGCATTAAATCTACTCTTCACCGTGTATAAGGTAAAACTTTTGCAGTCATATTTGAGGGTTTCAGATAACTGACATTTTGGGGATTTTTAGTTATTAGTCTCAAATATCATGATATACATGCAGTATCAATACTAATAAAATTCATTGTTAAAACCATTGAGGTGGAAAGTCATAAAATAAGTTAAAATATACCTTCTTAGGTCAGATCCGTTGTCCTCAACTTATAAAATATGTATTCTTTTTGTCTGAAGGCCTTTCAGAACATCCATTCCATCTTCAGCATGTCTTTTCTTGCTACATTATTTGATGTGGTGTTTGATGATGCTGGTCCTCTAATGTGGTCCATGATGAGCACCATCAACCACCACATCAAATAATGTAGGAAGAAAGACCTGCTGAATATGGAACGGATGTTCTGAAAGGCTTTCAGACAAAAAGAATACATATTTTATAAGTTGAGGATGATGGATCTGACCTATGAAGGTACATTTTAACTTATTTTATTTTATACATGCAGTAGTTTGTTGTTACCAGGAAATAAAAATCTAAACACTTCTGTCATCTGTTGACATAATTATTAAAATATAACTATTGAATTTTACTCAGAATACAAGATACTATATGCCAACTGTATTTGGTTTCCTAAGGATATTTTGCTTTTGTATGTTCCTTAAAACTTTTTTTGGAGTAGTTTCTCTTCATTTTAGAACATTTTGATTTTTTGTACGTTTCTAAACCCTATATTTGTATAAAAACAAGAGTGCAATTTATGGTATGCCTAATATAAATTTTGTAAAAAATAGTTTGGTGTTTCAAGTTTGACACTTATATACAGAGTGTCCCAAATTGATGTATATTCTCTTTGAAATGTTATTTCTCAGCAATGAAATGAGACAGAAATAAAATTTTTGTTGTGTATGATCCACAGGGCACTGCAAAAGCATAGCAACACATTCATAGATCTTCACATCTTTATAAACAACAATGGCGGTGAGATTATCATTCGATGAACGTAAGTGGATACTGAAGTGTTATCGGAAAGTGAAGAATGTTGTTGAAGTGCAACAACGTTGGATTGTTGAATTTGGGGCACCACCACCAACAAGGGTAACAATAACAAGAATCCGAGACAAGTTTGCAAGACGATGCATGACTGCAACAGTACTCTCATTA
>JASPKZ010007662.1:462500-575000 GCA_030220185.1 Diploptera punctata | reverse complement strand
TTGTTTCTTGACTCACCTCACACTTCTTAACTCCCAAGCAGACTCGAGTTTCTTCACTTCACTTGTGACATTCTCAATGCTGTATTACGTTCACAACTGATGTCCAACGGCCTCCTCTCCTGCAGTTGTGAACGTAATACAGCTTTGAGAATATCACAAATGAAGTGAAGAAACTCGAGTCTGCTTGGGAGTTAAGAAGTATGAGATGAGTCAAGAAACAACTAAACAATATTAAAATAAACCTCATAGTATTATTTCTTACCTACATAACTTAATAAGGTATATATTAATAAATTAATGAGTCATTTTAACATCTTACCTCATATTTCATGTTTTTCAAACACGGTAACTATAGTTTTCAAATGATCTTGTCATTCATTTTCAACCGCCATTATGACTTCCCAATTTTAACTTTGAAGGTATATATTGTCCAGAAATCAGTGAAATCTTGTCATTAGAAGTGGGGTTTACATGAAATCTGAAACTAAAAATTTACTCTAGCAATTGCCATGTTTGGTTCGTCGCAATGTATACCATTTAATTAATTAACACATCATTTTCTTTTAACTTATTCAACAAAAATAAAGCATACTTTATTTATGAGAATCAAATGAAGCATTAATGAATTCATGATTCATTTGATTCTTATTATGAAAACCTCATCATGTAAAAATTCCCAAATTTATTATATTAATTTAACACATTTTATTCATTTAGGCGTAGCAGTGCACATCAGGTTTTCACTAGTATGTTATAAAGTAAGATTATGTGTAATACTCTTTTACAGTTAAAGCAGAGAAGCCTTGTATGCATTGAGTGCAGTTAATGTAGGCTTTGCAGCAGAGAGTGAAAACTCCACTCAACTGCTTACAACTTATAACTGGAGTCTGGATGTTAGGCACTTAAAAAATTCAAAATAGGCAGGCAAAAAGGCACTAAAAATCATTAATATAGGCACTAAAATTCAAAATAGGCTCTTACAAAAAATGGACAACAACATAACTTTTTACAGTCTTACGTTAAGAATATAAATGTATGCTATCAATAGCATGCAAAGATATCAGAGATGCTTTTGGAATTTGTTTTGCCTTTTTACAAGAACAGAACCGTCACTTGAGAATATTTCCGCACCAAATTCTTTCACAAAATTGGTCAGTTTGTCTTTTTTGTTGTTCGCTCTTAATGGGAATTCATGAGGTGAAAAATACAATATTTATCTAATGGGAGTGCATTGAGGGGGAAACCATCTACCTGTTGGGTTATTGCCACCCTTATCCTAATATATTCTAAGGGAATTTACAAAATGAACACTAGAAAACTTCTATGAAATGATTTGTGCCATGACGTTTGTCCTTTTCAATTGATTTCATTGAAATACTGAGTAAATTCGAGAAAAAATTGCAAATAGGCATTTATAGGCATTATTAGCCAAAATAGGAATTTATAGGCAAAATGAACTTCATAGAAAACAACTCTAGAGTCATTGGTATGAACTTATATAAAGTCACTTTTACAATATCTATAATAAATAACTATAGGCATTTTCCCTAACATCCAGTCCCTACTTATAACACAGACCCTGTGTATATATATATATATATATATATATATGGTCCAGACCATCCAGTTGGAAATGCTGCCATTAGTGATAGCACAAGAGCACCATCCAGTAAATGGAATATTCTCAACCATTGCAAGGAAGTAAAAAAGAAATAGCTTTAACTTGGGACAGAGAAAATCTCCAGAAATTACAGTAATAAAGAATGTAATAACATTGTAGAAGATGCACTCTGATTTTCAGACTTATTTCCAAAGAAAATAAATTGCATTCTATTTGTTGGCAAATAAGGTGTTATCCTAATTTGTTCTGCCTTCTTCATTTAAGATAAACGAGGTTTTACTGTATTATACAAATTAATGCAGTATATTGAGGCATCAGCCATGATTTATTAACTATTGGAATGATAATAATGAAGACATATGTAATGCATCATGTTTTTTCTTTTATTTCCCATTCCACAAATATGAATATTAAAATGAACCCCACACTAATATACAAGTGTATAATTCCCTCCACCAGGTGCATGACTGCTGACTTCCATCCTGCTGATAGGGGTTTGGAAATGTTTTAAACATCAACTTCACATCTCTAATGTTCTTTGTTGATTTTAAAATAATTTCCAATGTTATTCAAATATAATATAAAATTACAAATAATACATTCGAAAATTATGAAAGATGAAGATGTGCACGAAAGTAATGGTACATTATACAAGTTAACTGATGCGTTGGTGCAGGAAATCGAGTAAGATCACAGACAAAAGTGTTACACGCAGGAACTACCATGTTTTGACTGCATCAGTTAAAAAAAAACACTTATAAAACTATAGGCAGTTATTGTACTTGCCAGGTTCAAAATTTATGAACCTGAAAATATATCAGAGGTTGTGTTTTTGGAAATGTTGTCCAGATGGAGACACTGCAATACTTCTCAAGCTGCGAGAACGCTCAAACAATGAAGGATCTGTGTAAATTGGTTCGCTGGGGTCATCAAAAGTCCTGCCACTTGTTACTGTTGGAATGCTGTCTCGAGTCTCTGGAAGACATCCGGATGATCTGTTGTTGATGCTTGAAGAGAAACTGTCATGACTTTAATACCCAATTTTAAAAAAACCTTAACTTTATTATTATTAAACATATTTATTACATAAATTCAAATAAAAAATTTAAAAAACACAATTTACTGATTTTTTATTATTAATTTAACACTTCTCACTGAAGGATAAATTATATTTGAAGAAAAAAATTTTCGCCTAGACCGAGACTCGAACCCGGGCACATGGCCCGGAAAGCCAAGGGTCCCAGGTTCAAGTCTCGGTCTAGGCGAAAATTTTTCTCTTCAAACACAATTTACTGTTGCAGTATCTGAATAATTACAATGGTCAACATGACTTTTTATCTGATGAGTACCAATAGTTGTACTTAATGCAGTTTTTTTATCGTGTTTTCAAATATGTATTCGGAATTTCTCCATCAGCCATAGCTTTTTTTAATTTCAATTTCAATTAATGGATTTCAATAATTATTTTCTGCTTAACAAACATTAAAGGAATTACGTCAAAATCAAAACACACAGTGGTGTACCCTGACTTGCAATCTGTAATGAGACCAGTTCCACACTGCAAAGAATTGCCCTTACCAAAGCTCCAGAACATGTGCATTAGATGAAGAGAGCTCAGATTCTGATGGAAGTAAGGAAGAAGAAGAAGAAACAGATTTTGGTGATACAACTTTTGAACAAAGCTGAGCCTCATTTATTTACTCAAGAAGATCTTAACAATCTCATACGAGATTTAAATTTATCCAAAAACCAGTCTGAAATGCTTGGTTCCCAGCAAAAGGGTGGAATCTTCTTCAAACCTTGCATGATGGAGAAAACTGATAGTATATTTGAATTCAGGAGAAAAAATACTAACAGAATCAAATATTTTTCTTTCTGAGACAAAAAATAATTTCGGCCTACAACCCGAAAATCTTCATCAAGATCATCACAGTTTCTTTTTTGTTGCTCAGTGTTACCTGAGAGAAATATATAGGGCCTATGTTGTTTTTTCCTCAAAATATATGTGAGAAATGCCTTAAAATGAAGTGAGAATGTGAGATCAAAGTAACTTGAAATCACCATATTTTCAATGTAAAATATGTGTTAGTAATTGCTAAGACAGTGTAGCCAACAAAAAAGTGAATGCTAAACTTATCTGGTGTACTAACTTGCCCATTTTCTCACCCAAAATTGCCCAAACTAACACTAACTTGTCTAGCTAACACTAATTTGCCCATCTAACACTAACTTGCCCACTACAATGTAGGTGGACTCTTGGAATAGAATCCCCTCATATGTAAGTAAAGATGTTGGCTATTGGCTCTAGCAGAAACCTGTGTTATCATATTGGCTAACATGACACTAATAGTCACTGTTCTCCGATCGTATATTTACAGGTGGCCTAGAATGACCAGAGAAGACATTCTTATTTGTAATTATTGTTCCTAGCTGTTTGAATACAGCCACTTCTTGAAAATTTCCCTCATTTATATAAAAAATACATAAAAACAAAAAATCACCATTTTTTACCCTCCCCTAGTTTTCATCATTATCCACCAAGTAGTTCCTTTTCATATACATACACACACAAATTTTATATGAATTTCAAGATTAACTAGAGGTTTTACTAACCTTGAATTTAATTATTTGGAGTCTGTTTATCTTACCTCAATATTAATGTTGATTTGTTCTTGAACATGTTTCGATTATATCATAATCATCATAAGCATCTTGCCCAGACTGGTTGGAATTATGTTGTAAACCCTGGATGTCGATGTCAGTTCCCTCCTGTGGTTAGCCAAAGAACCTCCAAACGAGGTCATGTTCCGTTGGTATTTCAAAATTCATAACTCTGTTTTTGTTCTTCTGAATATAGATTTTTTCCCAAATAGTCACCTCTTTTGTATTTTCTAACTGTTTTAATAATTTAGTGTCCGAATTTATATTATGTTTTTCAGAACCAAACATGAGCAGCAACTGCAGATTTTTCTATTTCCCCATGTTTAATATTTCTTATGTGATCTTTGGTTCTAATTTTTAGGTTTCTTTTTGTTTTTCCTACAAACATATCTTTTCACAAAAAAGGAAAAAAAAAAAAAGAAACCTACAAATTAGAACCAAAGAACACATAAGAAATATTAAACATGGGGAAATAGAAAAATCTGCAGTTGCTGCTCATGTTTGGTCTGAAAAACATAAAATAAATTCAGACACTAAATTATTAAAACAGTTAGAAAATACAAAAGAGCTGACTATTTGGGAAAAAAATCTATATTCAGAAGAACAAAAACAGAGTTATGAATTTCGAAATACCAACGGAATGTGACCTCGTTTGGGGGTTCTTTGTCGAACCACAGGAGGGAGCTGATATTGACATCCAGGGTTTACAACATAAATCCAACCAGTCTGGGCTAGATGCTGATGATGATTATGATATAATCGAAACATTTTCAAGAACAAATCAACATTAATATTGAGGTAAGATAAACAGACTCCAAATAATTCAATTAAAAGAACCTCAAAATATTACTTCCTAAAATAAAACGTCATTTACTAACCTTGTCTCAAAGGCTTTCCTTGCTCCTGGCATCAGGAAAGAATAATTGTTATTCCTGCTTGGGGGATAAGGGCCCGGTGTTGATGATGGTGCTGTGGAGTCTGCAGATCTGTTTTTAGTTTGTACAGACCAATACCATCTGAAAATAATTTTATTGTTTATACATTTTTCATTACATTAATTCAGATCATCTTAAATTAAATTTTAATTTAAAAAATGTAATTTTTCCCCCCCCTAGATTTAATCATAAACACAGGATGTTGCGTAAGAAGCTCCAACATTTAAAGAGGACAAAGCAATAAAAAAATTATAACCATGGTTGCTAAAAATAATATCTTCTGAGTTATGGCCGTATTTTATATTTTGGAGCATATCTTCTACTTTCAGTACTTTGGTAAGAAACAAAAGAAGAAACATTCTACATTGAAGTTCAATACTTACAAGAGTACAAGTGAGTTTTCTTGCTCTGTTTCACACAAGTATTACCATTAGAAAGACTCTTGTAACTTGTACAGATTTTTACACAATTATTTCAAACAATTAAACACTTCATTCACGTAATACATGCAATGGAAGCAATGGCTTTTGAAATCAGTCCTCTGAAAATTATTGAGTTTTACGAGGTGAGAAGTAAAAGTTATTTCTGACTCACTTATATAAAAAATCTATATTTACTTTACGTTATGAAATTTATCACATATTCTTTTGGATTCTGCAGTAAATTGCAATGCTCTATCCCGGAGAAATTGGAGACAGTGATGACAAGTAAGGCAACATGTCAGGTTTGTAACACAAATATTCTCATAGGTTGTCAATTATGTTTTTCCTATGCATCATAGCTGTCTTTGCAGAATCCATATTGTTTATATCATGATTTACAAGTTATTTTTATGTCAAATTATTTTTTTTCCTATTTCTTGTACAATGTTATAATTAAATTTTCATATTTTCTTTGGCCACAGTGGACTAGTGGTTATGCTCCTTGCCTCTGGTTCTGAGGGTCACGGGTTCAAACCCAGCAGGGATCGATGGATTTTTAGGATGGAAAAATCCAAGGAGCAAGTCTTCTGGGAGGGACTTTAAGCCATGGGTCCCGAGTCTGAAGATTTTCAGGCTCGTAAAAGATTCTTAAGCCTGAATAAAAAGGCTTCTAAGCAAAATTTACCAAATTTTTCATCCTAGTACTACCTTGGTTTCCTAGATGTCAGCTGACCATGGGCCACTCCAATGACATATTTTATGAAAACAAATGTAACTACATTAGTATGGTTCAATTTCTTCCCTGTAGGGGGAGAGCACATGAATCTCAATGAGGGAAACAAGGGCTAACAAGAAGATAGTAATGAAGGTCATATATGCTTAAAGTTGCCAATTACATTCTACAACACTAATTTGTCGGGTTTCATGTTTAATTATGGTATCATATCATTCCCATAACAATCCCAAAATAAGATCACAACTCAGAAGAGATTAAGTTTAGGAACAAAGGTTATTGAAACCTTGAGATTTAAATTAAAATTTTTTATACCTCACCTCATATTTAGTCTTCTAATTATACCAGTTTCAATACCTAGGTGATTACATCTTCTATAATATCTCACAACGAAATTATGTCATTCAGGAGAACTCCACTCCTGAACAACGTAACATCAACTGATATATTATCAAAGATGAAAGCACCTAGGTTTTGGAACCAGTAACCTTACCTCTGGTCCCAAGGGTCGCGGGTTCAAACCCGGCCAGGGTCGATGGATTTTTTAGGATGGAAAAATCCAAGGAGCAAGTCCTCCGGGAGGGAATTTAAGCCGTGGGTCCTGAGTCTGATGGTTTTCAGGCTCGTAAAAAATCCTTAAGCCTGAATGAAAAGGCCTCTAAGCAAAATTTACCAAATTTTTCCGTCCTAGTACTACCTTGGTTTCCTAAATGTCAGTATGAGGCGGAACGCTGACCACGGACCACTCAAAATGACATCTATGCGAAAACAAGTGTAACTAAATTAGTATGGTTCAAATTCTTCCCTGTAGGGGGAGAGTACCTAAATCTCTGTAAAGGGAAAACATGGGCTTACAATACAATAATTAGAAGACTGGATATGAGGTGAGGTATAAAGAATTTTAATTTAAATCTTAATTTAAACCAGCCTTGGTCAGAGCTATGGGACTTGCGCTGGTTCGAGTCTCCATGGGGGAAGAAATTTTCTCATGGTATTTCAGCCAGTATGGGACCAGTGCCCACCCAGCATCATGAGGCAATTGGGTGGCTACAATAAGTAGCGGCTCCAGGTTGAGGAACCAGCTATAATGGCTGGGGGACTCGACATGCTAACCACATGTCACCCCTACACTGGCTGTTGATCATCTACCTCTGTGATTGACACATGTGGATGTGAAGGGCCAGCAGCCGGCTGGTAAAAGGGCAACAACTGAAAAGTGGAAAGACCCTCAATCGGATCGGAATTTAAACCACATGGTGATTTTTCCTATAAAAGTTTAATATTGAAACCTTCCTTGTTCTGTAGAAAACTATCTCCTCTCTCATAACAGCCTCTATAAATGCAGACCTAATATAATTAATTTTTATTCCTCCAATGATATATTTTCTTTCTTAAATGTCTAATTTTTCAACAATAGGATAATACCAACAACTTATAATTTATTATCCCACTTTCTGGAACACCTTTTCTACCAATTGGTATATCAGTGTAATAGCTACTAAATAAATATTTATCTATTTATTTATCCTCGTGCAGTTAAGGCCATAATGAATTCTCTTCCACTCAATCAGGACAAATATATGTTACATAAAAATACAACAATCACAATAATTAACAATATTAGATATTGCATGAAAATTTGGTCAAACTGACGATAATAAAAGTAGCAATTTTAATAATTAACTAACTCACTTACACTATCAAACCAGTAGGTTCATGGCAGCATGGACATACCTTTTGATACATCCCTATCCTGATCTAATGTTTCCAATCATCCCCTGTATAATCTACTTCCCTCAAATCATGATTAGTGTTATTCTCCTACTTCATTCTTGGTCTACCAATGGCTGAGGGACCCAACATGTTAACCATATGTCACCCCTAAACTGGCTGAATGATCGTCCACATGTGGATGTGAGGCCAGCAGCTTGGTGATAGACTAAAGGCCTGTTGTGCCATGGAGATTTTTATCTACAAGTATCTTGGCTCTTTGGAAATGTCATACCATCAATTAATTTTTAAAATTTTCCCCATCTAGTAATTGTAACTTTTGGGTGTCTATACAATTTAGAAGTAAATGCTCCTTAATAAATTACAATAGGAAATAACATTATGATGTTCTTCTTAATAAATAAGGTGAATCTTAATTCATCTTATCCCATAAATTGTGTTCTATTTGAATAAGTTTCAATATGCTATGCACATCAAATATTAGACTAGATGATGATGTGATATGCATAGAATATTCAAACAGTCAAACTCCAACTGACTGAAGATGGAAGTAAAACTATACTTTTGAGACCGGTATCGTGAAGGTATGCACTTTTATGAGGTGAGGTGTTAAAGCATTTTCTCAAACTCATTCATTAATATTTAAATTAATACTGGGAAGTAAACATTATGAGGTTATATCATTAATAGTGAGTGGAGAACATATTTTTAACTACTCACCTCATATAATTTCAAATTTCTTTGATACCGGCAGTTTCAGACAATATCTTGTCCCTCTTCAGTGGAAGCCATGACTGAAGAGGGACAAGATATTGTCTGAAACCGCTGGTATCAAAGAAATTTGAAATTATATGCGGTGAGTCATTAAAAATATGTTCTCCACTCACTATTAATCATTCATTAATGTTGATTGGTTGGTTGGTATCTAATGTCGAGCACTTGATAATGAAATCATTCGCTCTCTTGCACTCCAATATTTAGCCAGAAAGACTTCTCTCTTCTACAAAGGCTGGACAACGGAGGAGATGGTTTCTTTCCATATCTTCATTTAAATTGCAAGAAGGGCATTAAGGTGAATCTGTTATGCCAAGTCTGTGTAGGTGTTTATTCAAGCAGTCATGTCCCGTTAGCAGTCTGAATGTTGCTACTGCAGATTTTCTTTGTAATGTAGTAATGTCATAAGCTTGTAGATTTTCCTATTCCTTTCCAGATGTTTTGGTGGTGTATTCTTCTCCAAGTTTATTGATATATTTATTTGAGATAATTCTTTTGATAGAGTGAAAGGAAACTGGAGTAGAAGTTGGGTTCGAAACAATTTTGCTACCCTTCTTGGCCAGAAAATCGGCTATTTCATTGCCTGTCACTCCACAATGGGCCGGAATCCATTGAAGTACAACTTTTTTATGTAGATGGGGTAACTGTTTTATCATTTTGTGACATTCTATAAATTTGATGCTTTTGGGTGTTGTGTCTCGTGTTATAACGAGAATGGCTGCTTTGGAGTCACACAGAATTACAACTTTTGTAAATTTTTGGATGTGATATAAAAGATTTTGTAAACTTAAGAAAATTGCTAGAATTTCGCCATCAAAGTTTGTTGAATTTGTGTTTAGTTTACGATAAAAGGAAAAAAGTGGGCATACTGCACCAACACCAGTACCACCGTCATTGGGTAGGCTGGAGTCATCTGTAAAAATGTGTATCAATTCAGGAGCAGGGTATCTTAAATTTATTATTTCCAGTGACATTTGTTTTAAGATATGTGGGGGAGTCTCAGATTTCTTGATGTCTTCTGTTAAATGAAGGTTATATTCAATTTCCAAAAAATTCTAGAGGGTTGTTTCTCATCTGCATATTTTCTTTTGAATGTGGAAGTTGCAATTTCTATTTGATTTCTTGTACTATGCTTAAGAAGCTTTGCTGAGATTTAGACATACTTGTGGTTTTCTTTGGGTCCAGTTATTATGGGGTAGCCTTAAAAATTTGTCATACTGTGTGATTGCTGTTTTCTCAATCATTAATGTTAATTGACGATTTTTATTATTAATTTAACACTTCTCATAGAAGGATAAATTATATTTTAAGAGAAAAATTTTTGCCTAGACCGGGACTCGAACCCGGGACCCTTGGCTTTCCGGGCCAAGTGCTCTACCAACTGAGCTACCGAGGCGAGTTACGATGTAGACGCAAATTTTTCTCTTATGTACGTTGTAATTCCCTCGCGCCAAATGCTTGAAACCATAGCTTCTATCCTTGCAAATGGCGGCTTCTTAGTTAAGAAGACATTTATTGGGAATTTAACACTACTTTATAGCCAGTAGGGCTTCTATTGACGATTTTTATTAATGTTAATACCTCATAGTGTTACCTCCCACTGTAATTTTGATTAAATAACTAAATTAATTTGTTCTAGTAACTCCTATCAAAGGAGAAGCTAAGGTCAAACATTGAGCTGTTAGTCCATTGTAGATAGAAAGGACTTAACTTTAAATTATACCTCATAGTGATATTTCCTATAATACAGTGCAATCAGTATAGCATTGGACAGCAGACACGGGGTTTGTGCTATGTGATGACAAAGGCTTACATGTGCAGACACGGGACGTGAAATGTGCGCAGACTCAGCGGTATACAAGCACATCCCACACATTCATGGTCGCAGTCAGATTGTGTGCTTTGAGTGGACAAGGTGCTCACACACTTTTCCTCGTGTATTGAATGGCATGTGTATAAGTTATTTCAACTTTAAAATATGTATCTTATAAAACAGGGATGTATAAGTGTAAAGTGAATCACGTGTGTATAAGTGTAAAGTGTAAACTGTATAATGGCTAATAATTTTTTCTACTGAACAATGTATATTTATTTATGATCAATATTTGCTAACTCAGCCTACCAGCCAAGTACGATGACTTTTTGAAACACGATTCCCGGGGTGTAAAAATTCCGTCACGTTTTCAACAGTCCATAACCTGTACAACAAATTTTATAAAGAGGTGTAAAAAATGTATGGACAACGAAGGTGAACAGTTCCAGCACCTGCTTCAATAAAGTTGGTAAATATGACAATTTGTAAAATAGTTACGAAAATGTGTGTGGTTACTTAATTTAGGAATTCTCACTATGAGATATATTCATTAAGGTAGAATTTTTTATCACTCACCTCATATTGTTCTTCTTATTTGACTATGAACTAGTTTCTGTTCCATCCTCAGTATCGTCACGACCGTTGTTCTGCCGTCTTGAAGAGCTGTCCTTTGCTCCTTCCATTGGCAGACTGAAAAACCTCGAAACCAGGTCATTCTCACTGGGAATTTCAAAGTTCATCAATTTTTTCTTTTCACTCTTTTGAATGTAGATCTTTTTCCAAACAGTAAGTTCTTTTGGTTTTTTATTTGTTTTAATAATTTAACTTCTTTCTTGATAAGATGTTTTTCAGACCATGCATGTGCAGCCACTGCAGATTTTTCTACTTCCCCTTTCTTGACATTCCTGAGATGTTCTTTTTGTGAGAAATTCTACATAGGAAAAACTAAGAGAAATTTGAAAACTAGAGTGAAAGAACATCTCAGGAATGTCAAGAAAGGAGAAGTAGAAAAATCTGCAGCGGCTGCCAATGCATGGTCTAAAAAAATCTTATCGAGAAAGAAGCTAAATTATTAAAACAAATAGAAAACCAAAAGAACTTACTGTTTGGGAAAAGATCTACATTCAAAAGAGTGAAAAGAAGAAATTGATGAATTTTGAAATTCCTGGTGAGAATGATCTGTTTTCGAGGTTTTTCAGTCAGCCAATGGAAGGAGTGAAGGACAATGGAAGGAGTGAAGGACAGCTCTTCAAGAAGACAGAACAACGGTCATGACGATACTGAGGATGGAACAGAAACTATGTTCCAAAACTAGTTTATAGTCAAATAAGAAGAACAATATGAGATGAGTGATAAAAAATTCTACCTTAATGCATATGGGTTGTATCACCGCGATCCTACACTGTCCGTTTCCTGCCGCTAGTGTATCAGCAGTGTAAGTGAAATCCCCGCATCTTCTGTCTACTGCTATACTGAACGCACTGTAGTTCAAATTATGCACTGTTTATGAATGACAGCTGTTGGTTGTTGTTAGTGAGAAGTAAAAAAGGTAGACAGAGTGCATTTGTCAAGAGAAATATTCTCACAATGATGGGGGAATAATAAAATATCATTTGGTTCCTGTTATATCATAGAACTTACCGGTAAAAGAGTCCAGCAAAAACCGTGCTTATGATAAGCACAACGAGAATGATAACAAAAGCTGATATAAGACCATAGTACTCTCCGTGAGTAAGACAAACTGTTTCTGTAACAGGCTCCACCTTTTCTTCTTGCTGGAGTTCATGCCGAGATTCAAACACCTGTAAAAAAAAGAGCAATTTACCAAAAATTATCTACTAGATAGGTTGGATGAATCGCCATCAGATGGATGAATTGATTTCAACAGTATTACATGCCTTTTCAATATTTGCTCTATATTGATAACAACTCAGGATCAGGAATTACAGGTGCATTATTTTCATTTTATCAACCTGCAGAATACCACACTACAAATGTTGATGCGGAAGTAATGGTTATTCATATTTCACTCCAACAATTAGTATACAGAATAAATAAATTTCAAAATGCTGTCATACTCTCTGATTCTAAGGTAGCAATATATGCAATAAATTCACACAAAATGAAGTCAATACAAATTAAAGAGTGCTACAAAATGATTCAACAACTCCAGAAACTACAGAAAAGAATCCAATTTCAATGGATACCTGCACATTGTGGAATTGCTGGAAATGACACTGCTGATTTTCTTGCCAAAAAAGGCTCCAAATTAATTCAGAATACAACTAAAAGCTTAACTTTCACATCCATAAAAAGACTAATTAAAAACAAATATAAAGTTAAACAAAACCAAGACCTATGTAATAGAGACAAAGACAAAAAATGGAATAAGAATTAAATTAATGTTTTTATTACCTCACCTCATATCCTTTTTCTTCTAAGAAAAAGAAAAAGAAAAAGGATATGAGGTGAGATATTAAAAACATTAATTTAACAAAATTCCTTTTTTGGATTTATGTATAATTAGGAATGATCAAACACTGAAAATTGAATTTGATATATTTAGAAAAGGAACTCATACAGATAATTACATTAAATCATCAGGCTTCAATCACATTGCAATATTCAATAGCTTAATTTACAGATTGACAAATGTACCATTAAACGAAGAAAATTTCAATAAAGAGTTTAAAACATATCTTAAACACTGCTAGATTGAATGGTTTTGATAAAGAATTAATTATAAATAAGTTGAAGAAATTCAAACACAATAAAATACTTAATGAATATACTACTCTACAAAATTGCAAGAAAAGAAAAATACAAGAAAATTACTTACCATCCTGAAATGCATAGGAAATTTCAAAAAATTTTTGACAAATACAACATTTCTTTGGCACCAATAAATAAATTTAGTCTGGGTAATCTTCTAAGTACCAATAAAAAAGTCAATGTTCCAGACAGTAAGAAATCTGGAATTTATCAAATAAATTGTGAAGATTGCAATAAAGTTTATATAGGAAAAACAAAAAGGAATTTGGAAATTCGGACAAAAGAACATTTCAGAAATATTAAAAATTGTGAAATTGAAAAATCTGCAATTGCTGCACATAGTTTATTAGAACATCATAAAATTGGAAGAGAAGCTAAACTTTTAAAACAAGTAGAGAAACCTTTGGAATTGACAGTTTGGGAAAAAATATACATTCAGAAAAAACAAAATAGATCAATGAATTTTGATATCCCTAACGAAATTACATTGATTTCGAAGTTCATAAATTCAACCATAGATGGCAGCACTGAAGATGGCGACAATAGAATAGTTGACGGCCGAAGAATTTCATCAGTCGGAGTTATGGCTGACAATGAACATGATTATGTTTGAAATCGCAATATCATGGAAGCATGAATCCTATGAGGTGAGTTGTTTAAACAATATGTTCTCCGATGAATTTTAATTAATTTAATTCTTAAATTAAACCTCATAGTGTTCTTTCCCTGTGAAAGTTAAATAAATAAATGGAATATTTTAGTAAAGAAGCCAGATATTATTCCAGAAATTCCACGTAAAACTACGGTAGCAAAATTTAAACTGCTTACAGAACATGACTATTTGTCCAAACATTTATATAAAATAGGAATCTACATGAATCCAAATTGTCCTCTATGCAACAAAGATGAAGAAATTAACCAAGAACACCTACAAACCTGTGAAGTATTACCTGTTGGATTCACCATAGAGAAATATTGTAGAGCAAGAATGCTAATGGCTTCGTTGCCAAGGTCCAGCATTTGAAAACAACAACAACAACAACATATTTGCTCACTGTTTGGCGGGGGAAAAATCCATATTCAAAAACTAAAAAAGAAAAATTAATAATTTTTTTAATTCCCGGGGAAGTTGATTTGATTGGTAGCTTCATTGGTCCACCAACAGATGAGTAAGAAGCAGTGCTCCTAGAGGACAGAACATTGGTAAAGGAACTACTGAAGATGGAAGCACCAAGGTTATGAAACCAGTCAAAATAGAAGACAGGTTATGAGGTGAAGCGTAAAGAATTTTATTTTAAATTTTAAATTAAACCTAATAGGAATATTTCCTATAATAGTTCAGTATGACACATCTCCTCTGCTTGAGACAAGATTTCCCAATTAGAATATTCCACTCATCAGAGCTGAACAACTAATGATGTGATCAAATTTGTACTTAATAACTAATAAATAGAGATCCGGAAATTTGCGAGTTGCGATAATGCAAAATGCTCTAATTTTGTCATTTTCTTGTACCATTTCTTAACTCCACTTCCTATAACCTCAAAAAAAGCATTTATGAATTGCGAAATAATGCAAAATCCTACGAAAATGTGAAATAACACCAACATTTAAAATTTTCGACGAATTCCAGAAATTTTTTTGTTCTATTCATGAAATTTTCATAATGCATTTTTAAACACTTTATGGATATTAAATTAATGTTGGGAAGTAAACATTATGAGGTATAATCATTAAATTTCATTGGAGAACATTTTCGATGTTTTTATTATTAATTTCATACATCTCAATGATGGATAAATCATATTTAAAGAGAAAAATTATACGCTCAAACCGGGACTTGAACCCGGGACCCTTGGTTTTCTAGTCCAAGTGCTCTACCATTTGAGCTACCTGAGCAAGTACCGATCTAAATGCAAATCTTTCTCTATATACGTTGTAATTCCCGCCCACCAAATGCTTTGAAGCCTTTGCTTCTATCTTTGCAAATGGCGGCTCCTATATTAAGAAGACATATTTGGGAATTATACATTACATTATAAATGCCAGTACGGCTATTTTCGATGTTTTTATTATTAATTTCATACATCTCTCAATGATGGATAAATCATATTTAAAGAGAAAAATTATACGCTCAGACCGGGACTTGAACCCGGGACCCTTGGTTTTCTAGTCCAAGTGCTCTACCATTTGAGCTACCTGAGCAAGTACCGATCTAAACGCAAATCTTTCTCTATATATGTTGTAATTCCCGCCCACCAACCAACTCACCTCATAGGATTCATGCTTCCATGATACTACGGTTTCAAACACAGTCGTGTCCACCTCAGCCATAACTCCGACTGTGTTTGAAACCGCGGTATCATGGAAGCATGAATCCTATGAGGTAAGTTGTTTAAACAAAATGTTCTCTGATGAAATTTAGTGTTTATGGATTCCATCTTCTCTTTATAAATGCCATATCTGCTTCCTCCATGCAATCTTGCAAAGGGAAATGGTTCACAACATAGAGGTAATATTTTCTGTCCTTCTCATGCTCAAATATGGTCTCTCCATAGATTTTAAGTTCTATGGCCAATATGAATTCCAAGAAATACGAATTATATTAATGTGTAAAGTAAGTTTTTTCCCTTAAATTTTTGCAGACATAATTATCAAGTTTATATCAATCATTAATAAGTAATGGTATGTTCAAATCTGAAGAAAACATTTTTTTAAGTGTAAGGAGTAACCTGACAATAATGCAAGCACTGCCAAATTTGAATAAGTCAACAATGGACCATGAGAAATTATATCATATTGATAAATATTATTATTCCCAATTTAATTAAACAGAATTTAATTATATAAACACAATTTTTCTATTGGATTACATATCTATAACATGGATTTTTAACAAAATGTAACAAACAATTACTGACTGTTAACAACAATGGTCACGTGCAATTTAAATTCCCCCTCTTTCCCCCTTCAAACTTTGTTTCAATCAACAGATATATTCAACGAATGTGAAATGTATACCTTGGTCAGTTTGTTTTTTCCTTAAATCTAAAGTAATTTTTATTATCATTTGTTTTTTGTTTTTTTAATTTTCTACCTATTGTCAAGCCAAAACCAAGTGTGTCAGCCACTCTTAAGAATGAGAATGCAGAGATATTCACTATGTTATATTTAAATTAATATTGGGAAGTAAACATTATGAGCTTATATCATTAATAGTGAGTGGAGAACATATTTTTAACGACTCACCTCATAATTTCAAATTTCTTTGATACCGGTGGTTTCAGACAATATCTCAATATCTTGTCCCTCTTGGAAGTCATGACTGAAGAGGGACAGGATATTGTCTGAAACCGCTGGTATCAAAGAAATTTGAAATTATATGAGGTGAGTCGTTAAAAATATGTTCTCCATTCACCATTAATATTCACTATGGTTACTTTTTCTTAAAAGGTAAATTTTGCTTACAAATTAGTGACTACGATTAAAATTTTATGCATTTTAGTGTATTAACATCAATATCAATTGTACAAGCTAAAAGTTGACCTTAAACTACTGGATATATCATTCTTATAGGGTTTAATATACTAAACTAGGATTAAAGAGACTCAAATTTATATATTTTTTTGAATAACACCGCCAAATTCCCAATAACATTGAAATCTTGAAATTTTAAAACAAATTTTCCCTAAAAGTAAAGCAACTGTCACGGATCTCTACTAATAAATAATGAGTCGTATCTTACCTCATACTCCATGCTTGAAGAACAAATAATATGAGGTGAGATATGCCTCATTATTTATTAGTTATTGACTTCAAAACCTCATAATGTTATTTCCCATAATTAATTTATGATATAAATTTATAACTGTTAAATTGTGTATGAAATTAAAAAGTCATTTACCTCTATCATTTCTCGCACTTGTTCAGGTTCCTCTTCCGTGCCATTGATGTTGCCTTCACTTTGGTTTTCCACTTCTGCCGTTTCATTGACCTGTCTCCTTCTTCTGCCAAATGAGGGTTCATTCCGACCTGCATGGCCTGTACAGTATGCCTATAACAGTAAATATACCATTAGTACATGTCAAAAGCTGTGGATCTCAATAAAAAATGAACAGTCACTCACTGGTTGACATCCATCTCTGCATGTCCTCACAGTCGCTTCAAACACCAGGAATTTGGATTCAGGAATTTTGAAGGCATTGAACCGTGCCTCTAAACCATCTCCTGCTCTCGATCGATCCAGTCCAGGAAATACATAGTTGTCAACTGGACATCTGAAAATAAAATCATACATGTTTTTATTATTAACTTAACACTTCTCACTGATGGATACATTATATTTGAAGAGAAAATGTATATGCTCAGACTGGGGTTTGAACCCAGGACCTTTGGCTTTCTAGGCCAATGCTCTATCATCTGTGCTACCTGAGAAACTACAATCTATACACAAATTTTCCTCTTATACATTGTTAATTCCCTAGCGCCACCATTTGTGTGATCGAGTAAATGCTCATAGTATTAGGCGCTAAGGAATTAAAAATGTATCAGTGGAAAATTTGCGTTTGTCACAAAGTTGTGAACATGATACAGCATTGAGAATGTCACAAATGCAGTGAAGAAACTCGAGTCTGTATGGGAGTTAAGAAGTATGAGGTGAGTCAAGAAACAACTCAACAAAATATAAAAACAATACTGAAACCAATAGTTGTATGGTAGAGAAACATGGACTTTATCAGAAAAAGATAAGTTCATATTAAATGCATGGGAAAGAAAAATACTAAGATATATAGCAGTATAGGAAGAACATACATGGAGAATTAGAATGAACCAGGAATTGACAGAATTATATAGGGATTTAGATCTGGCAGGAGATATTAGAAGAAAGAGAGTGTAATGGGTAGGACATGTGTTGCGGAGGATGGAGCAGGAAAGAAGTGCAGGAAGGATTTTAGAAGGGAAACTAGAAGGAAGAAGAAAGATTGGAAGACAGAAACTAAGATTGTTAAAGAATAAGTTTGAGGAAGACTTAAGACAACTGAATGCTAAATGATGGAGACAGAAAGCTACAAATAGAGAAGAATGGGCAGATGTTATGAAGGAGGCCAAGGTTCTTAGAGGACCATAGAGCCAAGGGAAGAAGAAGAATAAGAAGGTGAATATTTATACATACCCATATCTGTCAATGAGTTGGACAGATCGTCCAGAGATCGGGTCTCTTGCAATTACATTCATGGCAAAGATATCTGTTGCATAGTTGTATCCATCCTGTGCTTCAAGACGAAAAGTCAAAGGATCACCAACAGCTATAGTTGTAGTGGGACGACCTTGGTACAAGATGAGTAGTCGGACACGGGAACTAAGCGAGTTCTCTGCAGGCAGATACTCGATAGGAATTGGACTGCCAGCTCTGAAATTAAGTAACTCTGTCTAGTTGTTCATTAACCATGCAATGAGCACCATCTCATAATGACATAATTCAAAAGCAACATTTTCAGAAGTGAATATTCAACCTTCAAATATTAATTATTATTTAAAAAAAAAAATTATCACCTCACCTCATATTCTTCTGCTTCTTAGACCAGTTTTGGAACCTTCTTCTTCAGTTCCATCCTCAGTATTTTCATAGCCACTGTTATGTCACCTTGAAGAGCCACCTCCTGCTCCTTTTTTTGGTAGACTAAAGAACCTCAAAATCAAATCATTTTCCACTGGAATTTCAAAGTTCATTAATTTCTCCTTTCAGTTTTTTTAATATAGAATGAAATTCCTGGGGAAAATTATCTGATTTCAAGGTTCTTGAGTCTACCAACAGAGGGAGCTCCTCAAAACGACATAACAACAATCATGGAAATACTGAGGATGGAACCAAAGAAGAAGGTCCTGAAACTGGTCTAAGAAGAATATGAGGTGAGGTGATACAATTTTACTTAAATAAATAATACCTCATAGTGTTAATTCCTAAAAAATCAATTCAAAGATTAAGTTCTATGAGGCTAGAAGAATACTGCACTACACACTACTGAAAATGTGTTTATTCCAAATAGTTAGCAGACAAATAAAAAAAAAATGACATTGGATTTTTCTCATTGCCACTCCATCACATATGAAAGTAAGGAAGAATGATGATGATGATGATGATAATAATAATAATAATAATAATAATAATCAATCCATCCACAGTAATTCTGCCTGAGGGCAGGTCTTTCACTGCAATCATAGCATTTTCATGCTATGCTTTGCAGCTTTACTAGGGAATTATAGGTGTGGTAGCTTCCCATTGCTTTCAACACCGGTGAAGGATGATAATGATGAGATAATGATAAAGATGATGATGATGATGATGATGACCATATGATTTTGGGGACCATTTGGGCCTTAAAGTTTTCCTGACATTTGTCTTACAGGTGAGGAAAAACCCCGATAAAAACCTCACCCAGAAAAACTGCCCCAACTGGGAATCAAACTGGGGCCCACTGCTGAAAAAACAAATTTTTTAATTTTGAAGTTGTAATAGCACAGAAAATTTGCGAATTATATAGCTAAAAAAAAAAGAAAAACATTATCAAAATCAGTTGACATCTTCCGGTCGCACAAAGGCTCTGAAGTTTGGCAAAATATGAAAAAAAACTTCATTTTTACTATTATTTCTTTTCTTTTTTAATATCAAGTAGGTATTGCTGATCTTTGCTAAGCACGTTTATGTCTATTACAATCAATACTCTGGAAGTTATTTATCAAATACCAAAAATGCGTAAAAATATAACTTGTTCATTATTCTGGCAAATTTTGGAGCTTATGCACGACCGGAAGATATCAACTGATCTAAACCAAATTAAAACACAATGTTTTTAGGCTCTATTTGAAGACGTTACAAACTATTACATTACGAAAACATCTAATTAAAAAATTAAAGAAATAATCTCAAAAATTAAGTTTTTTTCATATTTTGTCAAACTCTAGAGCTTTTGCGCGACTGGAAGATTTCAACCAATTTTTATATATTTTTTCTTTTCTTTGGTCTATATAATTTGCAACTTTTCCGTGCTATTACAACTTCAAAATAAAAAAATGAGTTTTTTTGGCCCACACTAATGTCCATATCATCATAGTCTTCTTTTTTCTACTAATGTATTTATATCTTCTTCACTTCAATTACATTTCTTATATCTGTATTGTTTACCGCTGTGGTCTCGAGGTAGCGTGCTGCCTTGTCACGCAGTGGGCCCGGGTTTGATTCCCGGTCGAGACAGGCTCCTGGGTGAGGTTTTCTAAGGGTTTTTCCTCACTTGTAAGATAAGTGTCAGGAAGTTTAGGGCCCAATGGTCCCCGAAAATCATCCAGCCATCATCATCATCATCCTTGTCATTATCATTCTTCACTGATGTGGAAAGCAACAGGAAGCTACCACACCTAAAGAATTCCCTAGTAAATCTGCAAAGCATAGCATGGAAATGCAGTGAAAGACCTGCCATCGGGCAGAATTACTATGGATGGATGGATATCTGTATTTATTGTTCTTTCCTAGTCTCAATTATCTGGATGATCTTAAAAAAATAATTTCAATAATTCTAAATTTTTTAACATATTTTCATTCATTACCTACTTTTTTTGCACTATATAACATTATACTAGGAACTGAATTTAATATGTTTGTTCTAGTTTTGTTGAGGGTATTACTACCACAAAGAACTGAGTTCAGCATACAAATGAATATTCCCCATTTACTAATTCATTCCTTTTTTTCAATTTCCAATTCATATTAATTAATAATATTGATAATGGTAACAATAACAATAATAATAATAATAATAATAATAATAATAATAATAATACTAATAATAATAATAATAATAATAATTGTATTGTATTGTATTGTATGTTTTCCCTTTACATAGATTTAGGCACTCTTCCCCTACAGGGAAGAATTTGAACCATACTAATTTAGTTACACTTGTTTTCATATAGATGCCATTTTGAGTGGTCCATGGTCAGCGTTCCGCGTCATACTGACATCTAGGAAACCAAGGTAGTACTAGGACGGGAAAATTCGGTAAATTTTGCTTAGAGGCCCTTTCATTCAGGCTTAAGGATTTTTTATGAGCCTGAAAATCTTCAGACACGGGACCCATGGCTTAAAGTCCCTCCTGGAGGACTTGCTCCTTGGATTTTTCCATCCTAAAAAATCCATCGACCCCGGCCGGGTTTGAACCCACGACACTCGGGATCAGAGGCAAGGAGCATAATCACTAATCCACCACAGCCGATAATAATAATAATAATAATAATAATAATAATAATAATAATAACTTAAAAATAATAATAATATTATGAACAAGAAAACTGGAAAAAAAATAGAAAGCACTTTCATGCGAATCTGCAAAATAAATTTGAAGCCAGATAAACAATTATATTTTAGCAACACGTGATGGTAGTATAAGCTTCAAAAATGAAATACTACTGATTTTACATTTAAAGAATCTCTTCCGTAATTCTTAGGCAAAACATTCTTAGTACATTAGAAAATGTATATAATCAATAATAGATATTTAAATAATTTCTTTCTTCTATGATGAGTGAACAAGTTTATATATATACCATGCTGTAGCATAGTTGGTTAAGACAATACGCTACAAACCAGAAGGTTGAGGGTTCGAATCCCAAAGGGGTCAGGATTTTTAAACTGACCCAAAATTTCTGGTGGCACCATGGCCCTGGGGTCTAACAATCCCAGAGAGGTCAGGATTTTTAAACTGATCCAAAATTTCTGGTGGCACCATGGCTCTAGGATCAACTCAGCCTCTAACCTAAATGAGTACCAAACACTTATTCTGGGTGTAAAGGCTGCCATCATGCAGGGTTGACAACCCAGATGACACCAAGTTCCAATTTTTTAGAAAAGTGGGAGCCTTAACATCCTACTATCCCAAGGGTATACAATGGCATGTAGTGGGATCGCTTTACCTTATATATATATATCCATAGTAATTCTGCCCGAAGGCAGGTCCTTCACTGCAATCATAGCATTTTCATGCTATGCTTGCAGCTTTACTAGGGAATTGTAGGTGTAGTAGCTTCCCGTTTCTTTCCACACCGGTGAAGGATGATGATGATGATGGCCATATGATTTCAGGGACCATTTGGGCCTTAAAGTTCTCCTGACATTTGTCTTACAGGTGAGGAAAAACCCCGATAAAAACCTCACCCAGAAAAACTGCCCCGACCAGGGATCGAACCCGGGCCTGCTGCGTAACAAGGTAGCATGCTACCTCGGTTGACACTATATATATGAATTTAATCTAAAAGAAAGCAACCTTGTTACATGAAAGGCAAACATTTATAACTATAACAAAGGCAACTAAAAATTTTGTGATATAAAAAAATTATCTGCGCAAGATTGTTCTATTGAATTTTAATTTTTTATCTTATATATCTGCACAGTAATGTATGTTATGACAATTTCATTATGATTAGTAAATTTTGCTTCATTAGAAAACAGCTTGAATACAAACAATGTTGCATAGTAATCTGCTGACAGGAATACATTCTACAGATCATGCAACTCTTGTGTTAGTGTAAGTATGAAAGCATTTAAGTGTAGTTTGAGTTATACCAAACTCTGATGAATAACACCAATAACACTAATGGAAGGCATACTTGCATTTGGGAAATACTAACACTTTTTTCCATGCAGTGTGTTCAAATGTTATTCTAGTCAGAATTAAATGAATCATGAATTCTTCTTACCTCATACATCTCTGTTTTTTAATACAGAACTGCAGTATTGGGAAATACGTCATTCCCATCTTCAGCTGTTTTCACGACTGTCAATTTTTTATTATACCGATAATTTTCTAAACTGCCATCTGGTGTAATTTCGAAGAAGTAATTTCCTAAACTGCCATCTGGTGTACTTTTGAAGAACTTTGTAATTAAACTTGGTTCGTCTGGAACTTCGAAGTTCTTCAAAAGTATACCAGATGGCAGTTTAGAATATTACTTCTTCAAAAGTACTCCAGATGGCAGTTTAGAAAATTACCGGCATAATAAAAAATTGACAGTCGTGAAAACAGCTGAAGAAGGGAATGATGTATTTTCCGATACTGCAGTTCAGTGTTAAAAAACATAGATGTATGAGGTAAGAAGAATTCATGATTCATTCGATTCTTATTAAGAAAACCTAATAATGTAAAAATTCCCAAATTTATTATATTAAGTTATTCTAGTCATTAATAATTCTTCTTCAACTTCATATAATGTTGTGAACGTGATATAGCATTGAGAATGTCACAAATGCAGTGAAGAAACTCGAGTCTGCGAGGGAGTTAAGAAGTATGAGGTGAGTGAAGAAACAACTCAATAAAATTCATATAATGACTTCCTTTGAGTGTTTATCCCATTAGCTTCCATGCTATCCAACTTAGTAGTGTGAAGTTCATGATTTTCTGAACATTTGACTTAAGATTTAATTTTAGGAAGTGATATTTTGAGGTTATTTTAATTATATTATTTTTAGTCTGATCATCTTACCTCAATATTAATGTTGATTTGTTCTTGGACATGTTTCAAAACTATTCTGTTTTATCGTCAGCTTGTCCAAGAACAAATCAACATTAATATTGAGGTAAGATGATCAGACTAAAAATAATATAATTTGACTTAAGCTTTTTTCATTTCCTATATCTGCCTGTGTTGTTCCTCTTTCTTTGGTCCAAACACTTACGGTACCTAAGAACTTTATTGCGTATATCTTAAATTTTTCCCATAGTAAGATGCTATGTTTCACTGCATTCTATATTTTTTGTATAATGATTTCTTTTAAGAAGATAATTTTGAATGACAATAATCCATATAATTCACAATAGCATGCATTTCCAGAGTTTAGCCTATGTTTAATTTCTTTCTGCACCTCATTCCTGTTTGCTATTATTGATCCTCTCTCCTGGCACGACAGGCACAGAAGGCCCTTAGCCTACCAGCCAGCTGCTGGCCTCTCATCCACATGTGTCAAACACAGAGGTAGATGATCACCAGCCAGTGTAGGGGTGACATGTGGTCAGCATGTCGAATCCCCCAGCCATTATAGCTGGTTTTCTCAACCTGGAGTCACTACTCATTGTAGCTACCCAAATGCCCCATGATGCTGGGTGGGCACCGGTCCCATACTGGCCGAAATTTACCATGAGAAAATTTCTTCCCCCACGGAGACACAAACCAGCGCAAGTCCCGTAGCTCTGCACCAAAGCTTCCTGCCTTAACCACTCAGCTATGGCACGGGACTATTATTGATTCTAGGTACTTGAATTCTAATCAGCTATTTGTTTATGCCGATGATGTAGCATTATTATTAGTAGAGTCCGGATGTTAGGCACTTAAAAAGTTCAAAATAGACAGGCAAAAAGGCACTAAAAAATCATTAATATAGGCACTAAAAAATCAAAATAGGCTCTTACAAAAATGGAGTAAAACATAAATTTTTCTTACGTAAAGAATATAAACATCCTATCAATAGTATACGAAGATATCAGAGATGATTTTGGAACTCGTTTTGCCATTTTACAAAGATAATACTTATGTTTTGCAGTGTGTACATGCTGCGAAACATGGCATTTCTTCGTGCAAATTCCCTGAAATTTTACACACTTTGCAAAACAATATTGAATCGTCACTTGAGAATATTTCCACACCAAATTCTTTCATGAAATTGGTCAGTTTGTCTTTTACTATTTTAGTGTTGTCCATTCTTTAGGCATCATGAAATAACTTTTCTAAAGAAAAAAAAAAAAGAAAAAACAAAACAAAAACAAAAATAAGCCACATATACTTGTCACACCACTTTATCTTTAAAGCACCTGTCTGTGAACGAGGACTACAGACTGAATTCAATGTTATCAACATCAAAAATAATATTGTCAGTCAAATAAATGTTTCTATGCAATGATATGTGTCATGAAGTTTGTCCATTTCAGTTACCAGTAATTTAATTGAAATACTAAGTTAATTTGGAGAAAAATGGCAAATAGGCATTGTAGGCTGAAATAGGCATTTATAGGCAAAATTAACTTAATGGAAAACAACTCTAGGGTCATCGGTATGAACTTATATGAAGTCACTTTTACAATATCTATAATAAATATCTGTAGGCATTTTCCCTAACATCCGGTCTCTAATTATTAGACAATACCAAGGAGATACTAAGATCCTACACACTTTTGAGTAACACTAAAAAAGTGAGGCTGCAAGTACGCATCAATAAAACTAAATATATGATCACAGTTAGAAATTCATTACAAAATGTAAATGGACAGTTAATGACAAAAGAGAGAAATTTTGAAAAAAGTGGCTGAATTTAAATACCTATAATTATTAAGAACATGCATTATTATAAGAAGACCTAAGGGTCAAGCAAGATGAATAATAACCTAAAGTTGATTTTTAAATGGTTCTCTCTCTGAGTATTAACAAAGTTTAATTGTTCGGCTCAATTCAACATGGCGATTTTTAACTAAAAACTGTTATTCTTTTATGATGATTTTAATATGTCTCTTTATGGTTGTTTTATTTAATAAATTATGTAAATATTTGTTTTAATGTGTTTATATGTGAAGTTTCCCACCAAAAACCGAGGCCAACCGCTCAGGCCAAAGACCACTTAAACTATAGAGATCCTTTTTACGCTACTTTACGACTGGGGTTAACTTCCATTATAACACCTATAGTCTGTTTTTTCTATGGAAGAAAAGATCCCACCACTGTGATGACCACTATTTTCAAAATCATACAATCTCCTCCTTCCAAGGTACGGTTTGTGATAGTTGTTTCATAACCCTCTTTAAACATCACTGGCTTTCATTCTCTCCATTTTGAAAAGAGTTGCCAGGATCCTTTCTTTTATAGAAAAAACAAAATATAGGAGAAATAACTAAAAACAGGAATGAGGTGCACAAAGAAATTAAATACAGGTTCAATTCTGGAAATGCATTCTATGATGTATTATAGAGATTTTTGTCATCCCAACATCTCTAAAAAAAACCACTAAACTGAAATTTATATATCAAATTTGGGAATTTTTAACATTATGAGGTTCAATTCATGAGAATTAAATGAATCGTGATTTCTTCTTACCTCATACTTCTATGTTTTTTTAAACACAGCACTGCAGTATCAGCGACCCATTGTCACCATCCTCAGCTGTATTGACAGTCATGAAAACAGCTGAGGATGGCGACAATGGGTTGCTGATACTGCAGTGCTGTGTTTAAAAAAACATAGGAGTATGAAGTAAGAAGAAATCATGATTCATTTAATTCTTACTAAACTGGAAACTGAAAATATGTAAAAAATGTTATTCTCCCAGTTATATTATATGGATGCGAAACATGAACTCTTATTTTAAGAGAGGAGAAAAGATTATGAGTATTTGAGAACAAAGATCTTTGGAAGATTTTTAGACCAAAGAGAGATGGAATGGAGAAGATTCTACAACAGTGAGCTACATGATCTTTAAGGGAAACTAAATACAATAAGAAGAGTTTAGTCTCATAGACTGAGATGGGCAAGACATGTGGCATGAAAGTGGACTGAAAGAGAGGCATGAAAATTCCTTGTAGGAAAACCTGAGGGAAAATGCTCATTAGGTAGGCCAAGAATGAGGGGGAGATTAACATTAACCATGATTTGAGGGAAGTAAATTATACAGGAGATGATTGGAATACATTAGCTCAGGATAGGGATGAATGGAGAGCTTATGTCCATGCAACCATGAACCTATGAGTTTGATAGTGCCAGTGAGTTAGTCAGTTTAGGGATTTGATTCTTTCACTTCTTCAAAATTCCCTAAATTTTTAATTAAATGTCCATTTTGATTTAATAATAAATAAAGATGTGCTAGACAGAATGGGTGAAGGAAGAACAATGCTGGAACTCATAAAGAAAAGGAAAATAAATTGGATTGGCCACTGGCTAAGAAGAAACTGCCTGCTGACGGATGCCCTAGAATAGGTGTGTCCAACCTGTGGCCCACAGGCCGCTTGCGGGCTGCAATGATATTTGCTCTATCACCTCTCATTCGGCCCGCAGTGATATTTGTAAGTTATATTCTAATATAATTTATGAAATACGTAATTCTATTTGGTATAAGACAAACTTGAAAGATAAAGACTTTTTGTTTCCAACACATGTGTTTGCAAAAGTTCATCCTACTAATCATCTTACTCAAAACATGGAGAAATCACATCCATTTTAAAAAACACCCAGCCCAGATTTTTATTTATGATCCTACCTACCATGCATTGCTTTGAAGTCTCCATGCATTGTTGACCACACGGTTACTACTTTCAAAGGCGAGTGCGTGCCAGATGTTTTATTATCGTTACAATTTGTTCATTTCAAGTTAGTTTCAAGTTTGCAGTTGTTCGCTCATATTGTAGTGTCAGTGTTAGGTTTGAAGAATATAATTAATTCTGTGAGTTTTATAAGTGTTAATTTTAGCTTCTAAGTGAGCGGTAAGAAAATACTGTTTAATTTTGATTTTATAATTACATTATACAGTACATGAAAGAAATATATATTTAATTTATTTTTAAAAATAGTTTAATATATGATTAATATTTTAATAAAAATAACATCACAATATATTAGTTATTTTATATTTAAATTAATTGTTTTATCTTAGATCCTATTTAATATGGTAAAAAAATCGGATCCTGTGGCCCGCAAACCAATTTACCTTAACGACAGTGGCCCTTTTCCAAAAAAAGATTGGACACGCCTGCCCTAGAAGGAATGGTCAATGGATAGAAAGTTAGAGGCAGAAAAAGACATCAGATGATAGACAATATTAAAATAGATGGTTTGTATGCAGATACAAAAAGGAAAGCTGAGTTAAGGAAAGAGTGGAGAATGCTGAGTTTGCAGTAGAAGACCTGCTCTTGGGCAGAACATTATGTATGTATTTCACATGTGGCCATATATTTAGATTTATTGATGTTAATTCCGGCCCTAGTTTATTGGAGTTGTTTAACTAAATGTGTTTGTCGACTTTAGTATTTTCTATTGTTTCTTGTATCTTGTAAGCCTACGTTTCCCTTAACAGAGATTTAGGTGCTCTCCCCTACAGGGAAGAATTTGAACCATACTAATTTAGTTACACTTGTTTTCGTATAGATGCCATTTGAGTGGCCCATGGTCAGGGTTCCACCTCATACTGATATCTAGGAAACCAAGGTAGTTCTAGGATGGGAAAATTCGGTAAATTTTGTTTAGAGGCCTTTTCATTCAGGCTTAAGGATCTTTTATGAGCCTGAAAATCTTCAGACTCGGAACCCATGGTTTAAAGTCCCTCCCGGAGGACTTCCTCCTTGGATTTTTCCATCCTAACAAATCCATCGACCCCAGCCGAGGTCAAACCCAGTTTGAACCCGTGAACCTCGGGACCAGAGGCAAGGAGCATAACCACTAGTCCACCACGGCCGTTATTTTCTATTGTTTAATAATACAAAAAGAAAAAAAATGAAGTTGGCTGGAAGTTGAATTGAAACATGCAGAATGTTAGTAGAAGTGTATTGACATCATGCTTCATTCATCATGCTAACAAGTTTTGTTTACTTTGCTTCCTCCAAACCTGTTGGGTGGTGCAGATTGGGGTCCTGGTGAAGTTTTGCCCTGCCTGGGTGCTGACTTGACATTACCCATCCTCAGTGGGAACCTGAGAAGTGAGTTTTATCATTTAACTTGACCAAGATATGACAACATGCCACCATTCAGATGTAAAACTTACCCAGCTCCGATGTAACCCGATGTAACAACAGCCTCTCCAGGTCCTCGGAACAAGCAAGTCAGGTTGTATCGTTTGTCCCGGCCAGTCTGCACGTAATCACTAAACTGCACCACCACAATATTGGTCATTGTGTCGCCATACTACAACATTCAATACTTTATATAAACCTCTGAAAAACAATATGTACATTTTTACAAAACTTCATTCATTTCATACCATGTCTCAGTTAATTACTTTATTATATTTTGAAGAGAAAAATTTTCGCCTAGACCGAGACTCGAACCCGGAACCTTTGGCTTTCCAGGCCAAATGCTCTACCAACTGAGCTACCGAGACGAGTAGCGATCTAGATGCAAATTTTTCTCTTATATACGTTGTAACCTCGTGCCAAATGCTTTGAAACCTTTGTTTCCATCTATGCAAATGGCAGATTCTTAGTTAAGAAGACATTTATTGGGAATTTAACACTACTTTATAAAGCCAGTAGGGCTTCTATTGAAGTTTTTATTATTAATTTAACACTTCTCACTGAAGGATAAATTACCTTTCAAAGGTTTCAAAGCATTTGGCAGAAGGGAATTACAATGTATACAAGAGAAAAATATGCATCTAGATCGCAACTCGCCTCAGTAGCTCAGTTGGTAGAGCATTTGGCCCAGAAAGCCAAAGGTCCCAGGTTCGAGTCTCGGTCTAGGCGAAAATTTTTCTCTTCAAATATAATTTATCCTTCAGTGAGAAGTGTTAAATTAATAATAAAAACTTCAATTACTTTATTATTTTGTAATAAGCCTGGAAAATAGAACATCATAACAGGATTTTTAAAAATTTAATATAAAATTATTTGCATCTTACCTCATATCCTGTCTTCTAACTAGACTGGTTCTGTAACCTTAGTGGTTACTTCTTCAATCTTTCACGACCGATGTTCTGTCATCCAGGAGTACTGCTTCTTACTCCATCTGTTGGTGAATGATAAACTTCCCAATCAAATCAACTTCCCTGGGAATTTCAAAACTCATTAATTTTTTTCTTAGGTTTTTGAACGTGAATTTTTTTCTTCTTCAAAAAACTAAGAAAGAAAAATTAATGAATTTTGAAATTTTCAGGGAAGTTAATTTGATTGGTAGGTTTCATTGGGCCACCAACAGATGGAGTAAGATGCCAGTGCTCCTGGATGACAGAACATCAGTTATGTAACTACTGAAGATGTAACCAATCGATCCATCCACAGTAATTCTGCCCAAAGGCAGGTCCTTCACTGCAATCATAGCATTTTCATGCTATGCTTGTAGCTTTACTAGAGAATTGTAGGTGTGATAGCTTCCCGTTGCTTTCCACACCGGTGAAGGATGATGATGATGATGATGGCCATGATTTCTGGGACTGTTAGGGCTTTAAAGTTTTCCTGACATTTGTCTTACAGGTGAGGAAAAACCCCAATAAAAACCTCACCCAGAAAAACTGCCCCAACCGGGGATTGAACCCGGGCCCGCTGCGTGACAAGGCAGCACGCTACCTCGAGACCACAGTGGTGATGTAACCAATATTGTTATGAAACCATCTAATTAGAAAACAGGATATGAGGTGAGGTGAAAATAATTTTATTTTAAATTAAACCTCATAGTGATATTTCTTATAATAGTTCATTATACGGAGAGTCTCAAATAAATGTTTACACTATCTGAGAATAACGGTTGTGATGATACTGAGGATGGGATTGGAACTAAGTTTCGAAACTAGTTTATAGTTAAATAAGAAGAAAAATATAAGGTGAGTGATCAAATTTTACCTAAACTGAGATATTATTTCTCAGCAAAGAAATGAGACAGAAATACAATTATTGTTGTGTATGATCAAGAAGGCACTGGAAAACATAGCAACATGTTCATCATTCTTCATATGTTTATAAACAAATATTACAGTGAAATTATCATTTGATGAACTTAAGTGGTTATTAAAATGTTTTTTGGAAAGTGGAGAATGTTGTTGAAGTTCAATGTTGAAGGCTTGAATTTGGAACACCACCACCAACAAGAATCCGAGACAAGTTTGAAATCGATGGAACGGTGCAAGATATGTTGAAAGGTCAGTGCAGAAAAAAAGATAAGTCTCACTGATAATGAAAGTGCTGATGCAGTCATGCAGGTTTTTGAACGATCCCCAAAGAAGTCATTGAGGCAATGTTCTCATGAGATTGGTATAGAAAAATCCATCTTCATTGAATTTTGCGAGCTCAAAAATGGAAGCCGTACATTTTGAGACTTGTCCATGCACTTCATGTGAATGACCCAGATAGGCAAATGCAAGTTTGTGAGTGGTTCCTGCACAAGTGTGACTAAAGGGAAGATTTCCAAGACTCAATTGTTTGTTCAGATGAAGCCACATTTAAACTTAATGGCACAATTAATTAGGATGATTATGTGTACTGGTATAACAAAAACCCAAACAATGTTGAAGAAAAGTCCATCAATCTTCCAGGAGTAGTTGTATGGTGTGGTCTGTCTTCCAGAGGATTAATTGGGCCGTACTACTTCGAAGAGACTGTCATGGGTCAGAATTACTTGGAAATGTTGGTAGTCATGACCTCTCTGAGAATGAAACTGATGTTTACTCCCAACAGACTGGGCTCCACCCCACTTCCATACCAATGTGAGAAATTTTCTTGATCGCATATTCAATCAGAGATGGATAGCACAAAGAGGAAGTGCTATGGAGTCCTGCCTGATCACCCGATTTAACCCCTCTAGGCTTCTACTTTTGGGGAACTTTAAAGGACATGGTGTATGCCACAAACTGGGAGGAACTGAGAGATGAGATTAAACATGCAAACAATGGCATTCCTATCAATAAACTTAGAGAAGAATACACCACCAAAACATCTGGAAAGGAATGGGAAAATCTACAAGTGTATGACATTACTACATTACAAAGAAAATCTGCAGTAGCAACATTCAGACTGCTAACGGGACATGACTGCTTGAATAAACACCTACACAGAATTGGCATAACAGATTCACCTAAATGCCCTTTTTGCAATTTAAATGAAGATATGGAAAGAAACCATCTCCTCCGTTGTCCAGCTTTTGTAGAATAGATCAGCCTTTCTGCTAAATATTGGAGTGCAAGAGAGCGAATGATTTCATTATCAAGTGCTCGACATTAGATACCAACCAACCAACCAACCAACAATAGCATTCCATTAGCAACAATCCACATGGAATGTCGCTCTTCTCTATGTTGTTGTTGGGAGGTTACTGTAGCAGAAGATGAACATTTTGAACATGCACAGACTTAAGGAAGTTTAAGGAATGCAACACAACAAAAATTGTATTTCTGTCTCATTTTGTTGCTGAGAAATAATGTTTCAAAGAGTGTATGCATCAATTTGAGACACTCTATAGTACTTGTACTTTGTAATATCACAAAAAACAGACCTATCTTTCACCATCACATGAATAAGCCATGATAAACTTAATAATTATACAAGTAACAAGCTAGAGAAGTCACTAGAAATTACTTGGACATAAATAAATTCAGCTTATCAATATTTATTTCATTATAAGACTAAATAGAAAAAAATGATTCCACATTACAGAGAAGTACTTTATAAATTAATGTTAAAATTCCCATTAAAAACTTCTTAAATAAGAAGTTGCCATATGCATGTCGAACAATATTTCATAACCTCTGGCACTCTCAAGAATTGAAATTCATAAGAGAAAAATTTGCATTTAGATTGGAGGCCTAGGATATTAGTGTATAAAGCTAGGGGTCATGAGTTTGAACTCTAATCTAGGCATATATTTTTTTTAATTAATAGTTAGTGGAGAACATATTTTTAATGACTCACTTCATATAATTTCAAATTTCTTTGATACCGACGGTTTCAGTCAACACCTTGTCCCTCTTCAGTCATGACTTCCACTGAAGAGAGACAAGATGTTGTTTGAAACCATCGGTATCAAAGAAATTTTAAATTGTATGAGGTAGTCATTAAAAATATGTTCTCCACACACTATTAATGATATAACCTCATAATGTTTACTTTCCAACATTAATTAAAATTTTTTTTTTCTTTGATTGTTATTTGTCCTTCTGTGAGAAATCTTAAAACAGAAGCCCTCATTTACATGCTTTTAGCACTCTCAGGAATTGAAAAGTAAAAGAGAAAAATTTGTTATGATCTTGTAGAAGATTTCCGGGCTGTTGGCCATGGTCTTGAGGCTTGTAGTTCCCCGACGTTTTGCCAGAGACTGTGTCCAGCATCCTCAAGGGTTGTCTTGAGACAGGCAATTTTGTCGACTACCTGCCCTATTTATACATTTATCCGCGATGTGTTCTCTCTAAGTAATGGACTGCTCAGAGAACACGTCGCGGATAAATGTATAAATAGGGCAGGTAGTCGACAAAATTGCCAGTCTCAAGACAACCTTTGAGGATGCCAGATGCAGTCTCTGGCAAAACGTCGGGAACTACAAGCCTCAAGACCACGGCCAACAGCCCGGAAATCTTCTACAATATCATCATAATAACTCCGGCCGTGAAAGACTAAGTCAGAAAAATTTGTGTTTACATTGGAGGCCTAGGATAGCTCAGTGACAGAGCATTAGCTTATAAAGCTAGAGTTCCTGAGTTCGAACCCATGTCCAAGCATATATTTTTCTCTTCTAATATAACTACTCTTCATAGTTGTGATATAATTTGTTTCAAAGACCTAGGCCTCTGAAAGCAGTATCATGAAAACATGGAACTTTATGAGGTGAGATGAAAAAAACATTTAACCGAGTCAATTATAAATTGTAAACATTTTGTTCAAGTTTTTTGAAAAGAAAATTGTTTATTGTTCAATCTGAGTGTATAAGTTATGTATGTAGGAAATAACACTATGAGGTTTCTTTAATTTATGTTGAGTTGTTTTTGACTCACCTCATACTTCTTAACTCCCTTGCAGACCCAGGATTCATCACTGCATTTGTGACATTCTCACAAGTTGTGAACGTGATACATCATTGAGAATGTCACAAATGCAGTGATGAAACCTGGATCTGCAAGGGAGTTAAGAAGTATGAGGTGAGTCAAAAACAACTCAACATAAACTGAGTGTATAAATTTACAAATAATATCATAATTTTGTTCAAGATATAAAAAAGCTATGTGCCACTCAGAATTGAACTCTGGACCTTGAGACTCATCAACTAAACAGAAAGAAATATTGCTTTAAAATATACCCTTTGTGTGCCACACTCTGGATAGCCTTGGGCTCCGCTGATTCTGAGAACGTTAGCAGTTCCTCCATTACCTCGGAAGAAGCAGCGATCGTAAAATCCATATGTGTAAATTCTTCCAATGAAGCCTTCAGGCGTTCTCAATGTGAATTCCATGCCATCTTCATTGCAAGACTGACTTACTGTAAATCATAATATTAGCAGTATTATCATCTTCAACTAAAACTTCAATGGAGCCAACAGTGGGAAATAATGTAGACAAGTAGATATTATAAAATTACACTTCAAATTTTACAACAAAAACAATAATTACAACAGTAATAAAAATATTGAAATTTTATAGGAAAAATAACTATGATGTTTTCATTATTAATTTCATACATCTCAATGATGAGAAAAATGATACGCTCAGACCGGGACTTGAACCCAGGACCCTTGGTTCTCTAGACCAAATGCTCTATCATCTGAGCTACCAGCTCAGGGAAGAAGAAGAGTTTCTTCCGATTGACATAACATCAGTCGCCAAGATTGTACTGAAGATGAGACCATTGTGGTCTCGAAATTACAATCTACTTAGAAGATTTATATGAGGAGAGGTAAGAAACATTTAATTTCAATATAAATTAAACCTCATAGTGATTAATTCCTATAAAAGTTAAAAAAAGAGTCATGCCCGGATAATCTGCAAACTGGATAATACGCACACAGATAATCAGGAGTTTGCTGTAATATTAATGTCACACAATGTATATAATCTTGTCATTGTGTTGAGAAACTTTTCATTGATTCAAAATGTATGAGTCATGTATACTAACCATCAAGACAGTCTCCACCATTGCGACCTCCAAATCTCTCATAGAAATCATAATCACCAGTTGTTTCAAAGTATGAAGGGTTGTTGATATCAAGTTCTCTCGAATCGCGGTCACTTAATTCACAATTGTCTCTCTCTGGTCCATATGGCACAGCATATGCTCTGTAAGACAAATTATAGCATTTATAACAGTGGCATCCAAACTATGGCCCACAGGCCGGATACAGTCCTCAATCACTTTCTATTCGGCCCCTGTAGGCCTATAGAATTCTAATAAATGAAAAGGCCTGTAATATTAGTCTATCAATAATTGAACAAGAATTTATTAAATATGTTATAATGGCATAACAAGAAAAGTAGCAAATCAACACATGCTTATAATAATAGTAATAATAATAATAATAATAATAATAATAATAATAATAATAATAATAATAATTAATAATAATAATAATAATAATAATAATAATAGTGATACGTAAATTAATGAGTCATTTTTTAACATCTTACCTCATATTTTATGTTTCTTCAAACACGGGAACTAGTTTTCGAGAGAAGGATCTCTCTCATTTTCAACCAACATTATGACTACTGGATTTACTATGGAATTGGAAAAGGATAAGCAAATCCCATTTTTGGACCTTTACTTAATAAGGAATGAACTACAAGGAAATATTGAATTCAATATATATAGGAAGGATACTCATACAGACAATTATATAAAATCTTCAGGTTTCAATCATGTGGCACATAACATGCAATTTTCAACAGTTTGATATATAGATTATTAAATGTTCCATTAAATAAAGAAGATTTTAAGAAAGAATACAATCACATTTTGAACTTAGCCAATTTAAATGGTTTTGGAAAAGAAATAATTGTAAATAAATTAAAGAAATTCAGACAACAAAAAAGATTGAAAGAATACACTACCCTGCAATCTGATTCAAAGAAAGGAAAACAGTTTAAGAAAATTACGTATCATCCTGAAATGCATAACAAATTTCAAAACATTTTCAAGAAATTCAATATTACATTGGCACCGATAAATAAATTTAGCCTTGGTAATCTATTAATAACTAATAAGAAATTGAACACACCAGATAGCAAAAAATCTGGAATTTATCAAATTAATTGTAAGGACTGGAATAAAGTATACATAGGAAAAACAAAAAGAAATTTGGACACTCGCACTAAGGAACACTTCAGAAATATTAAAAATGGTGAAATTGAAAAATCAGCTATTGCAGCACATAGTTTATTGGAGAATCATAAAATTGAAAAAGAAGCCCTACTTTTAAAACATTTGGAAAAACCATTAGAATTGACAATTTGGGAGAAGATATATATTCAGAAGAACAAATTTAGATCCATGAATTTTGAGATTCCTGACGAACGTGACATCTCAAAGTTCATCAAATCAACACCAGATGGCAACGTTATTGATGGAGATTCCAACGAAAATCCAGTAGTCATAATCTCGGTTGAAAATGAGAGAGATCCTTCTCTCGAAAACTAGTTCCCGTGTTTGAAGAAACATAAAATATGAGGTAAGATGTTAAAAAATGACTCATTAATTTACGAATTAAGAACATCATAATGTTATTTCCCATATTTAACTATGAATAATAGTGATAGTCTACAACAACTATAATAGGGCCAATGGCCCACGCCACTTTCATGCTTCTTCCATTTGACCTGTGATACAATTAAGTTTGGGCGGCTCTGATTTATAATGTATAGGAGAATACCTGTACTAAAAGCTCTAGCATTAGAAGTTGTGAATAAGAAATATCCACCGGAAGAATGGTTACATGTCTACACAGATGGATCTACTATTGATAACAACTCAGGATCAGGAATTACATGTGCATTATTTTCATTTTATCAACCAGCAGGATACAACACAACATATTTTGATGCAGAAATAATGGCTATTCATATTTCACCCCAACAATTACTATACAGAATAAATAAATTTCAAAATGCTGTCATACTCTCTGATTCTAAGGCAGCAGTATATGCAGTAAATTCACACAAAATGAAGTCAATATGAATTAAAAGAGTGCTACAAAATGATTCAACAACTTCAAAAACTACAGAAAAGAATTCAATTGCAATGAATACCTGCACATTGTGGAATTGCTGGAAATGACACTGCTGATTTTTTTGCCAAAAAAAGGCTCCAATTTAATTCAGAATACAACTAAAAGCTTAACTTTCACATCCATAAAAGTACTAATTAAAAACAAATATAAAATGAAACAAAACCAAGACCTATGTAATAAAGCCAAAGACATAAAAATGGAATATTTTAGTAAAGAAGCCAGATATTATCCCAGAAATTCCATGTAAAACTGCAGTAGCAAAATTCAGACTGCTTACAGAACATGATTATTTGGCCAAACACTTATATAAAATAGGAATTTACACGAATCCAAATTGTCCTCTATGCAACAAAGATGAAGAAATGAATGAAGAACATCTACAAACCTGTGAAGTATTACCTGTTGGATCCACCATACAGAAATACTGAAGAGGAAGAATGCTAATGGCTTCATTCCCAGGGTCCAGCATTTGATAACAACAACAATTTATAAACGCATTAGACCGTAAAAGGCGTTCTCTGCTGAGAAAGTTTTATCCTAATACATTTTGCTTACTCAGAAATCTATTCATGCGATAATAATTGTAAGCTACCTGACGAGGTAACTTAAGATCATAGCTCAAGATAGAAACTTATCGTGAGAATCCCAAAGGGAACCGATGTAGTTTGAAACCTTGCCGCTTTATCCAAGATGTCGGACCTTGAAGACTTCGATCATGTTTTCGGTATACGCGGAGAAGAGGAATTTGATAGAGTCTACCAAAGAATTCAACTGGAAGAACAGGAGAATCGCCATAATTTTGCGCGATGCAGACGTCGTTGTATACGGTATTATTTGTGGGACGCAAGCGTAAATGCGTTCCTCTACAGCAGACGAAAATAACAGAAGTGGTTTTATCGCTGAGAATTCAGGTAATTCGTTGCCAATATTACGAAAACGTTGATTTTCATGCATGACCAGTAAGTTGGCCATTAATTCGATCTCAGCAATTGCTCATGGTGAGTCAGCTCACCAGTGATTGGAAGTAATTTGAGTAGAGACTAATGTATTTGCATGCGGCCCGTATAGGAGAATATCTCAACTACATATCATTAACCTTAAAAGTGCCAGTCATATTTACAAAAAATTGTATGCTTCTAGTAGAACATTAACAACTATAGTTCTGTGATTAATACATATATGTTTTATTATCATAGAAAAAGTACACAATTTAATTGTAAATTTGTATAGTTGTTTCTTGACTCACCTCATACTTCTTAACTCCCTTGCATATCTGGATTTCGTCACTGTATTTGTGACATTCTCAATGCTGTTCACGTTCACAACTGATGTCCAATGGTCTCCTCTCCTGAAGAATGACCTCCGTGCCATCTGATGGCTGACCAACGAACTTCCAAATCAATCCCCTCTCCTTATCACTGGGTATTTCAAAATTCATAGTTGTGTTTTTATTCTTGCATATGTACATTTTTTCCCGAATTGTGAGTTTCTTCGATTTTTCCAATTGTTTAAGTAATTTTGTTTTGGTTTCTATTCTATGTTTTTCTGACCAGGCATGTGCAGCTATTACAGATTTTTCTGTTTCTCCATTTTTAACATTTCTGAGGTGTTCCTTTAATCTTGTATTTAGATTCCTTTTTGTTTTTCCTATCTATATCCTTTCACAATCTTTACAATTAATTTGATAAATTCCCGTTTTTTTGCAGTCTTCAATCTTTTCATTTTTTGTTGGTTTTTATTAAATTACCTAAATTGTAATCATTTTTCGGTACTAATTTTATGTTGAATTTGTTGAAGATTTTTTGAAACTTGTCAAATTCTAAAGGGTGGTATGTGAACTTCTTGATTTTTTTACAAATATCTTTATCTGTATGAAGAGTACTTTCATTAATAATTTTTTGTTCCTTAAATTTATTTATTTTCTTGTGTATCATCTTTTGTTGAAATCCATTATCATTTGCAATTTTTATTATGTGTTTTTTCTCCTTATTGTAATTTTCTTTGCTCATAACATAATTTAGTTGTATTTGCTTCAGTTTATTATTTTTGACAGAATTAGATGTTTAAATAAAATTGTATCATCTCACCTCAGATTCTTCTTCTTCTTAGACCGGTTTCAGGACCTTATTTGGTTTCATCCTCAGTATTTTCATGACCATTGTTATGTCATCTTGAAGAGCTGTTTCCTGCTCCCTCTATTGTTAGACTGAAGAACCTCAAAATCAAATCATTTTCCCCAAGAATTTCAAAGTTCATTAATTCTCCTTTTCATTTTTTTAAAAGTAGATTTTTTCCCAAACTGTGAGCTCTTTAAGTTTTTGTATTTGTTTTATTAATATGGCCTATCTTTCAATTTGATTTTTTTCTGATCATGTGTGGGCTGCTACTGCAGATTTTTATATTTCCCCATTCTTGACATCCTGAGATGGTTTTTAAAAATCAGAGTGAACAAACATCAGCAGTTGCCATTTTGACAGAAAAACATCATATTGAAAGAAAGACCTGTTCAATAAAACACACAGGAAAACCAAAAGAGCTGACGGTTTGAAAAAAAATCCACATAAAAAAATTAATGAATTTTGAAATTCCCGGGGAAGTTGATTTGATATGGAGGTTCATCTGTCCACCAATAGATGGAGTTAGAAGCAGTGCTCCAGGATGACAGAACATCAGTCGTGGAATTACTGAAGAAGAAACCGGTAAGGTTTTAAAACCAGTCTAATTAGAAGACAGGATATGAGGTGAGGTGAAAAGAATTAATTTTTTAAATTTTAGCTACTATTAGCTTACATTACAAAAAATTTCCCAAGTTTTATAGAATTTTTTCTTCTTCTTCTTCTTCTTCTTCTTTAGATAGTTTGGTCAAATTTGTGATAATAGTGACCGAGCCATCATAATGATGATCTTCAATACTTTTGTAATAATAATAACTGGAAAGAGCATATATATGCCCCCTGTGGATGGAGTGCAGTCTCCCATACGGCCGCCCGACCAGGTGGCGGGATATAGGGGAAACGCTCACCAGGTATATGGTGGGTACTGGGGAATAAAAATACCCAGGGAGGACCAAAACTAGCGCTACTGCCTTGCAGTAAGATACTGGACTATCAAAGGCTAGAGGAAGAAAACCTTGAACAAAAATTACCCATCCCCCAGGTTGCGGGTTGATGCATCGGCCAGCTCCTCGTTCATCATAAAAAGAAAAAATGCTAAAAAACCAAACATTATGCCTCGGAAAAAGACTCTAGGACGATTAAAGCTAATAACTGGACAGAGAGGAATGGCATTTGGTTTCCGGAAGACGGCGGAAACTGCCATGATACCGGATGATGATGATGATGATATATATGCATTATATCTTCATTCTTTTTGTGTTATTGTAATTGTCACATTGGCTAATCTGCTTCACCAATGGTAATAGATATGTTCCAATGATAATATGGCCATTTTTAGGTTAGATTTACATCAACTTCTCATTAAATTTTAAGGCACTTTTAAGATTCCTTAAAAAATATTTACATTGCTCAGATAATTATTTATACTCTTATAATATAATTTTTGTTTTTCAGTTTTTTCCTTGAAAATAATGCAGGTGCTCATTACTAGAATCCCCAAAAATTTCACTGTAGTTAGAACACATACCTATAATTGAATGACCGACAGATGAAATCTCGAGCATCGGCACATTCTCGCTCACAAAGTGGCAATGATGGTACAGATGTAAATCTTCTAATGAACTGACGCCTCACCCGAAGTCGAACTCCCACCTGAATCACATTTTCATCATGTTACATCTCACAACCAAAGGAAAAAGTTCTTTATACACAAAATTGATAAGAAGACAAATATACAAAAAAAATTCATACATTTATTATGGGAAATAACATTGTGAGGCTTTCAAGTTAATAAATAAAATGAGTCGTGAATATATCAACTCACGTACTCCGTGTTCCTTAAAGCATAGGACCGGTTTCAGGAAAAATTCAGAAAAATTCAACAGCCATAAAGATGGCTAAAGATATGAAAAAGTTTCCTGAAACTGGCCCTGTGCTTTGAAGAACACAGAGTATAAGAGGTGGGATATTCATGAACTATGTTATTTATTATACAATGGAAAATTTTAAAAATTAAAATAAAACTTTACCAGATTACATGTGGAGATTGTGATAAAATTTACATAAGGAAAACAAAAAGAAATTTTAAAACCAGAGTGAAGGAATACCTTAGGAATGTCAAAAATGGGGAATTGGAAAAATCAGCTCATGCTTTGTCAGAAAAATTGAAAAAAAAAAAAAAGGCTAGTTTAATTATAGAAAAACCTAAGGAGCTCACTTTTTGTAAAAAATTCAACTTTCAAAATAACTAAGAAAGAAAAATTAATTAATCCGTACAAAACACATCACTGTGAATGGTACAAGTATAAATAGGACAGACAATGGACAAAATTGCCAGTCTCAAGACAACCCTTGAGGATGCCAAATGCAGTCTCTGTCGAAACGTCGGGGAACTTCCAGCCTCAAGACCCATGGCCTACACCCTGCCAAGGGATGGTACATAAATTTCTTGAATTTTTTTTACTAATTTCTTTATCTGCCTGAAGATACTTTCATTCATCAATTTTTGTTTTTTGAAGCTATTTAAATTCTTATGAATCATCTTTTCTTCAAAACCATTCTCTTTTGCTATGTTTAATATGTGCATTAATATTTTCTCTGCTCATGGGGATGTTCACAAGTCTGTATGTTAAGCTATTGAAGATTGCTTGTTTATGTAGGATGTGGTTGAAATCTATCATTTTAATATAATTATCAGTGTGTATTTCTTTCCTGTAAATTCCAAATTCTAAAAATATTAGATTAAATAAAAAAAATTCATTACTTTGTTAATTATTGCCATAGTTTATAATGAAAATAAAAGTAAAAAAGTTAATTATTAATACCTGTCTGAAATTATCGCCTTTCATCACATCTTGTAAATGGCTTTCCTGGTCCAACACCGCCAGATCCTCCATAAAAGCTATCTCCTCCATAACCAGCACCACCACTGCTGCTACCATATCCAGATCCTCCGTACCCTGGATAACTGCTGCTACCTCCGTAAGCACCGCCGCCACCACCAACTCCACCTCCGTGACTGCCATATCCACCACCTGTATAACTTCCACCACCTGGGTATGCACTTCCACTTCCTCCATACGAGCCCCCATAACCTCCACTTCCCCCATAACTTCCTCCACTTCCTCCATAACCTCCACTTCCTCCGTACCCTCCTCCTGCTCCTCCTCCCCCTCCTGATGCTCCTATCCCACCTCCATAACTGCTGCCTCCATAACTGCTACCACCATATCCACCTGTCAATGTTAAAATATGATAGATGGGAAAAAGGAGAAAATAAAAAAATTTAAAAAAATTCTTTCCACCTCACTTCATGTTCTGTCTCCTAATTAGACCAGTTTTGTAACCTTAGTGGTTACATCTTCAGTACATAAATAACCGATGTTCTGGCATCCAAGAGCACTGCTTCTTACTCTATCTGTTGGTTGACTGATGAACCTCCCAATCGAATCAACTTCTCCGGGAATTTTAAAATTCATTAATTGTTAAGTTATGTATATAGGAAATAACACTATTAGGTTTATTTTAATATTGTTTAATTGTTTCTTCACTCACCTCATACTTCTTAACTCCCACACAGACTCAAGTTTCGTTACTTCATTTGTGACATTCTCAATGCTGTATTACGTTCACAACTGATATGACCTTCAGGTCAGTCTGCAGGATAGAATGCCGTTGGACATCAGTTGTGAACGTAATACAGCATTGAGAATGTCACAAATGAAGTGACGAAACTTGAGTCTGTGTGGGAGTTAAGAAGTATGAGGTGAGTGAAGAAACAATTAAACAATATAATTAATTGTTCTTTCTTAGTTTTTTTTAATATGGAAACTAAGAAAGAAAAATTAATGAATTTTCAAATTCCCGGAGAAGTTGATTTGATTGGGAAGTTCATCGGTCCACCAACAGATGGAGTAAGAAGCTGTGCTCCTGGACAACAAAACATCGGTCATATAACTACTGAAGATGTAACCACTAAGGTTATGAAAGCGTTATAATTAGAAGACAGGATATGAGGTGAGGTGGAAAGAATTTTATTTTAATTTTTAAATTAAACCTCATAGTGATATTTTTTATAATAGTTTAAGGAGAAAATGATCTTAAATTTATCTCACTGAAAGACAAATTTTATGTGAAGAGAAAATTATACGCATGAATCGGGTTAAAATCATGACTCAGATGTATATTTTTCTCTTCAAATAAAATTTGTGTTTCGTTAAGAAGTGATATATTTAATATGTATGATCAAAAATAAACTTCGCTGGCTATAAATATAGTGTTACTTCCCAATAAAGTTTTCTTGTTAAAAACAAGCAGCCTAACCCTGTCCACGCTTAAAGTGATCCTCGTCAAAACAAAACCATGTGACCTGCTTGCTTTTCATTAGTTATGGACACCGATGTACGTTGTAGAAGCAATATCCTTCCGCCATTCATGCCACAATTACTGTCACTTTTGACAGGGAGATGATGACACAGCAACAGAAGACTCGATACTTTCAGCCATCTTGTTTCATAAGAATCTACTAAAGCATGACTCAAATGCATCACCCATATGTAATAAACTATTTTAAGTTGTAATTATTGATTAGGAATATTTTAGAATATTTTGTATGCTTTGAATATTATTATTTTCATTCACGAAGAATAACAAGTATATTCAGAGGACATATTTTTAATTTAATGAAGGGAACTACTTTTTCACGTACTTATTGCTTCTACAAAGTACGTAGGTGTCCACAACCAATGAAAAGCGAGCAGGTCACATGGTTTTGTTTTGATGAGGATCACTTTAAGAGCAAAGTAAAGTAATCCCACTACAGGACTCAGGAGGCCCTTGGGGTAGTAGGAGCTTAAGGCTCCCACTTTTTCTGGACAATCGGCACTCGATGTCAGCCGGGTTGTCAGTCCTGTGTGACGGCCGCCTTTACCCCCAGACCAAGCATCTGGTACTCATTTCCATTAGAGGCTGAGTCTACCCCAGGGCCATAGTGCCGCCAGAAAGTTTGGGTCAGTTTAAAAATCCTGACCCCATCGGGACTCGAACCCCTCGACCTTCTGGCTTGTAGCGCAGTGCCTTAACCACTACGCTACGGCGTGCCCCCTCACTTTAAGAGCGGACAGGGTATATAATGAAAAGTTCGTAACCTTGGCTCATGGGAATTCATATAAAGGAGAGAAATAATGTGTGATTGAATTGAAAGCCTGCTAGCTCAGTTTAAGAATCCTTACCCCATTGGGACTTGAACCACCAATATTCCAGCTTATAACATATTGTCTTAACCAACTATGCTATGGCATGTCCACTTGACAAAGTTAGGAGGGAACTCCAAAAGATTGGGATGGATTGGGTATGGAAAAAAGGGACTGAATATTGCAAGAATATGTTGAGGAAAATAAGGAGGAGCTACTTGGATATAAACCAACAAGATATTTTTCACTGTGCTTACAAAGAAACCTAAAACAAGTTTTAGGGAAAAGAATCATGTATAAATATATAGTCTGGGATTTAAAAGAGAGATCAGGGTTCACTTGGTTTAAGTTGGGAGCATGGAAATTTCTAAAAATTACCGACGATCATGATATGAGATTATGTTCAATGCATGGAAGCTTTGAAGACAACATACATATATTAGGAAAATGTAATGATCTGGAATATTGGAGCCATTAGTTATTTGCTGGAAAGATTTCTAAATTCAAATTGTGATAGATTGGCATGCTATGAGTTAATGGTAAACACAGAAAATTGGATAAACATGGGTAAATTTCTGGACAAGATGCAGAAAGTAACAACAACTCTCATCATGATTAATAAATATGTAAGCAAAATATAATATTATTAACACTTAAAAGCTATTGAAGAATGGAAAAAGAAATGTAAACCGATGGGAATGCCACTAGATGGTAATTCAACAATATATACACTCCAGTTTGCAGATGACCAATTGATATTGGCTCAAGAATTTGAAGATATAGAATACCTCACTAGAAAATTAATACAAGAATATAGTTTATGGGGTTTAAAGATCAATATGGATAAATCTAGATATATGACAATAGGGGATCTTCCTCAAGATTTAATACTAGAAGAAGATTTAGGGACAATTAAACACACTGAAGAATACAAGTATTTGGGAATTAAAATTACTAAAGATGGAAAACAAGAAACAGAGATAAGAAACAGGATCAATATAGGAAAGTATCATATTTAAAGAGAAAAATTATACGCTCAGACCGGGACTTGAACCCGGGACCCTTGGTTTTCTAGTCCAAGTGCTCTACCATTTGAGCTACCTGTGCAAGTACCGATCTAAACGCAAATCTTTCTCTATATACGTTGAAATTCCTGCCCACCAAATGCTTTGAAGCCTTTACTTCTATCTTTGCAAATGGCGGCTCCTATATTAAGAAGACATATTTGGGAATTATACATTACATTATAAATGCCAGTACGGCTATTTTCGATGTTTTTATTATTAATTTCATACATCTCAATGATGGATAAATCATATTTAAAGAGAAAAATTATACGCTTAGACCGGGACTTGAACCCGGGACCCTAGGGTCCTGATGCTCTTAACCATTGAGCTAATCCAGGCTTCCTTCCCATCCAAGCATAAATCCTTCCTTTACCTTACAGTCTTGGTCCCACATTCAAATGCTATGAATCCTCATTCACAAATACACAATGAATGGCTTCTACCTGAAGAAGACATGAAGGGACTCCACATAGCTATAGCACGGAAAGCTGAAGGTTCGGGGTTCGATTCCTGGTTCAGGCATAAATTTTTCTCTTTACCATTTGGTTACAATAATTTAGTAATGTACTTTAATATACTTATTTCAATCATAGTAACAACTTTAGCTTCTCAATATTAATTTAATAAATAATGCTATAGCAGAATATATGCTGACCTGTAAATTCTGTTATTTTCACCACATCCTCAATGAATGTAAAATTTTTTTCACTAAATTGTTTGAAAACATTCAAAATAATTTGTTTCTCTCCGCTTTTCAAATGATTTACTTCCCAATTTTTTAAGAATTTCTACAGAAAGCAGCCATGTTAAAACAACTGAAATCCCAACATATTCTGCATTACATGTGCGTAAGAATATATCAATGCTTATTTAATCTTAAAATCGTAATTATATATTTTAAGATTCTCCCATATAACTTATAGAGATATATGCTAGATAATATATATATATATATATATAATTTTTATTTCCCTTATTTAGAGTGTTAGAGAGCAAACTACATTTTCTTACACACTTAAAGTTAAAACCATTATTCGACCAATGAAAATACAGTCATGCAATTGGTTTGTTTACATTACAACTGGAACATAGCCCACAATAGGTACAGATATCAGTTGGGCTGTCAACCCTGGATGCAAAATTTAATTCTAGGCGTTAAAAAAGTTTACTGTCTTACATATAGAACAAAACGATGATCTAGAATAACAAAAAAATTAAACTGTAGAAAAATCCTTTGGAATTTGTCTTACTTTTGGGTAAATACATTTAATGTAGCGAATGCAAGGCACCATACCTATGCTATTATGTGGAGGCCTCCCATAGCCATTTCCGTGTCGATTCGAATCTTGCCCCAAATGATCAGGACGATAATTTGGTCCATCCCCATCTACAAAACGAGCTAGAAAATATGTAGAGTTTACCATATGTACAAATAATAATAAATTGCTTTATGTGTAACTTCCAATGCCAAACTTATTGTTCTGCACTCAACAGATAGATGGCATTTATGTTGTCTATGATTTATGCACCACTTCAGCAGGTCATGTGTATGTTTAAGTTTAATATAATAAATTTGGGAATTTTTAACATGATGAGGTTTTATTAATAAGAATTAAATGAATCGTGAATTCTACTTACCTCATACTTCTATGTTTTTTAAACATAGCACTGCAGTATCGGCGACCATCGTCAACTTCCTCAGCTGTTTTCATGACTGTCAATTTTTTTCCTTTGCCAGTAATTATCCAAACTGCCATCCTTCAAAGAACATCAGATGACAGTTTGGATAATTACCGGCAAAAGAAAAAATTGACAGTTGTGAAAACAGCTGAGGTGGTGATGATGGTCACTGATACTGCAGTGCTGTGTTTAAAAAACATAGAAGAATGAGGTATGTTTAAGTGTTTATGTCTTGTGTGAGGGATGATGATGAAAGTGAGAAAATTACACTTGGTGCTGGCACTTAGCCTACAACTGTCGAAAAAATCACAGGAATTGCCATGGTCAATGTTTTACTTACATTCTTAACATAAATATTGCAGAGGGTATGCAATTTAATCCTGACATCTGATGTAAAATCTGGCAATTAAAAATTATACATCCCTTACCCTCGAAACCTTGAAATTCAAATTTTTACAATTAAAATTACAAAATTACAATAGGAAGTAACATTATGATATTCTTCTTAATAAATAACGTGGATCTGGTAATCTTACCTCATAAATATTTGTGTTTTATTTGACATGTTTCGATATGTTGTCCATGTCATCTTCAGCTTTTCCAGACTGTTGAATTTTATGTTGTCAGCCCTGGATATCGACTCTCACTCCATCTTTTCGTTGACCAAAGAACTTGCAATTCCCAAGGGTAAAGGTTTTGATTTGTAAGTACTTCAGTCAAAGAAAAGATGTAGTGATAGTCGATATTGAGTGCTGACAACATAAAATTCAACAGTCTGGACAACCTGATGATGATATGGACAGCATATCGAAACATGTCAAATAAACACAACTATTTAAGAGGTAAAATGAGCAGATTCATCTTATTTATTAAAATTACCAATCCTCCACCCCTGCCAGGTTTCAAACCCAGAACCTCTAGTCAGGAGGAAGTCATTGTACCACCTGAGTGGAATTATTATTTTATTTAATGACTTATTTAACAGCTCATATTGTTAGAATTGCAATTCAAATCAAGAGTCCATAAATTTTGCCCAGAGGCCTCTGATTTCAGGCTTGAGGTTCTTTCATGTGCCGTGAATCTTTGACACATCCCACAGCTTTAGTTTCCACTAAAAGGAATACACACTCAGGATTTCACGCCCTGAAAAATCCATTGACTCTGGCCGGTTTTGAACCTGTGAACTTAGAACCAGATACCACTAGTTCACCGAGACCGATGTACCGCCTCAGCTAGTGCAGCAGACTTACAATATGGTGACTTGCATTCGCATAGCCTCATATTTTCCTGAGTACTTGGGTCTCAGAAGTATTCAGCCTTGATATATAATTCCTTGACAGTGTCCAGACATTAACACTGTTTTCATATACATTACATTTTGTTTTCCTTGTTACAAGCTCTTGGTTTAAATGTTTTATCAATCCAAAACATATTTTAATTGCATTTTTTGTTATGTCAATTTCTATACTTAAATTATTAGAGTTAATTGGACAATGTTATGTATCAACTGGCTAAGCATCTTTTTATAAAATTAGATTTTAATACCATCTATTGCACTGGCTCATGAAGTGTACGCACACTTTTAGCGCCAAATCTTCAAGTATAGCCTTATTATTAAAAAAATGTAAATGCCATCAGTCCTAACAGATATTCTGTAATTTACAACAAATGGGTATGAAACCAGAACTTCACAAATGGTTATCTAAATTTTGCATCATGCAGCTAAGCCCCAAATGTTCCTGCTCTTAGATCATTAATGCACAACTGTCAAACAAGGAAAATAACTTATAATATCCAATATTGTTAGTTTGGCTCTATAATAAATGGTGAAGATTGACTTGAACTTTAAACATATTTTCCCCAAAACTTACATAATTGCGAATAGCCAGTTGATGCATAATGCTGTCCAATTAATAATCAAATTATAGAACAAGTAAATCCCTTTAATTATTTTTGATATGATAAAGATTATGATATAGATATAAAATTAACCAAATATCAGAGAATCTGAGGAACAGTTAATCAAACTTTTGAAAATAAAATTTGAAGAGACACGGAATTAAAATTTTATAAAGTTATGGTTGTGCCAGTCATATTCCATGGAAGTGAAATGTGGACAAAAAAAAAGTAAGATACAGGCTTCAAAAATGAAATTCTTGAGAGGAATTAGAAATTTTTAATTTGAATCCATCCATCCATAGTAATTCTGCCCGAAGGCAGGCCCTTCACTGCAATCATAGCATTTTCATGCTATGCTTGCAGCTTTACTAGGGAATTGTGTAGGTGTGGTAGCTTCCCGTTGCTTTCCACACCGGTGAAGGATGATGATGATAATGAAAATGGTAAGGATGATAATGATAAGGATGATGGCCATATGATTTCGGGGACCGTTTGGGCCTTAAAGTTTTCCTGACATTTGTCTTACATATGAGGAAAAACCTTGATGAAAACCTCACCCAGAAAAACTGCCTCGACTGGGGATCGAACCCGGGCCCGCTGCGTGACAAAGCAGCATGCTACCTCGAGACCACAGCAGTGGACTTAATTTGAATGATAGATTAGAATATTATAAACATCAGTGGAAATAATATCTAAAAAGAATGACAACTACAAGATTAAAAAAACAAATATTGAGTTATAAAGTTAGTGGAAACGGATCAGTGGGTAGACCTAGAAGAAGATGGCTGGAAAGTACTCGAAGACAAAACAGGTAATTCAATGCCATTGATGATGACATTATCAGTCATTAAGTATAAAGGACAGATACACCGAACTAGAAACCTTCTCAAAGTATAATTTTATTTTTTTACATTTGACAACTTTTTTTTTTGTTTCATTACCTGAGATTATTTAGATTATATAAATCCACAATATGGAACCCACAGCCTTACTTCCCTTCCAAAGGAAACCATTTTTTTGTATTTTTAGGCACCCTTAAAATCCATTCATACTGGTCAGGTTTGAAATAGCAAACCTTGTGTCCAGAGTCAAACATAGGAAATACCAGACCATTTTTTTTCTTCCTCCACAGCCCTTGGTCCACCAGCTAGCTGATGATCCCACATTCACATGTGTTAATCACAGAGGTGGATGATCGTCCAGCCAGTGTAGGGGTGACATGTGGTCAGCATATCGGGTCCCCAGCTATTACAGCTAGTTTTCTCAACCAGGAGCTGCTATTTATTCTATAGTGTGTGAGATTTAAGTATGTGATTGACATTTATAAATCTCACAGACTGTCTCTTGCTTTCAATGTCCAAAAGTATGTCTCACAACAAGATATGATACAGGGACAATGTCAACATTCAATCGTAAGTCCCTTGGATCAGATAATGAAAAGTTATTGTTAACAGCCAAATACATATAAGCTGTCAACCAAAATTTATCATGATGATGGGTGGCACCAAACCCAAACTGGCTGAAAATCCATGAGAAAATTGTTTTCCTCTATTGGGGACTAGAACTATCACACGTTCCTTAACTCTGAACAAAGGCAAGATGCCTTAGACTGCTCGGCTACAGCATGGGACAACCACTAGACCACTGGTCCAACTAAATAGAGAGTTATGTAGATAGGAAATAACACCATGAGGTTTATTTTAATTTTGTTTAGTTGTTTCTTGACTCACCTCATACTTTTTAACTCTCTTGCAAATCTGGATTTGCAAGAGAGTTAAGAAGTATGAGGTTGAGTCAAGAAACAACTAAACAAAATTAAATAGAGAGTTTTTATTTTATTCAATGCCCCAGGTTGTCATTTTGACATTTCTGGTTTTCTCTCCAGGCATTGGCTTAACAGTAACCCACTTCTGATGTTGGGACACCTGGAAGGCAGAGTTACATTACCCCGATGATATGATGGGTGATGACGATGATAGTGGTGCACCAGGAGAGTCCTTAATCCTAAACTTAATCTAAGGTGAATATGAGTGATGATGATTATGATGGCCACATGATGTTTGGGGACTGTTTGGACCTTAAAGCTTCCTGACATTTATCTTACAGGGTGAGGAATATCCCTGAAAAATCTTGCCCAGGAAACATGTCCCAACCAGGGATCGAAACCGGGTCTGCTGCATGAGAAGGCAGCATGCTAACGCGAAACCACAACAGTGGACAAATAGCAAGTGTAAGAATGTACAATAATTAACAAAAAACTTAGAGAAAAATTATAAGTGATTTTCTTATACATTTTTTGCATATTTTTTCTACATCATTTTTCAAAGTTGCACCTACACTTTTTAGTCATAAACGTCTCAATTCATCCATAAAATCTCATTACATAAATAACTATAATAATCAAAAGATTGAATCGGTATTATACACCACACCTCATATTTTGCTCTCTCACCAGGTACGTGTTTCAAACATGTTGCCACATATAAGAATAGCCTTGAAAAATCACATTTTGCTATATATTTGGTTAATTCAAGCCATTTTTTTATGCACCAACAATAGTTATAATATTTTTCATGTGTGTGATAAGAGTTCCCGGATGTGTGTGTTGGAACAACTTGAAAATTTAAAACATAAAAATAATAGTTGTGCACTGTTGAATCCTGTTTTTTTAAATATCCAGGGAAAAATATTTGATTTACAAGTTCTTCAGTTAGCAAAACGATGGAGTGGAAGCCGACATCCACGACTGATAACATAAAATTCAACAGTCTGGAAAAGCTGATGATGGTATGCATGGCATATCAAAACATGTTCAAATAGAACACAACAAGTTATGAGGTAATGGCTCTGGATTCACCTTATTTATTTAGAAGAACCTCATAATGTTACTTTCGATTGTATTTCATTAATGATAGATTCTACCTGGACTTAATAAACTGAAATTTGTGTACGTAGCACTAAAGGGAAAGAATCTATAAGACATTGGATGGCCAAAACAACAATTCCAATGTATTTAAGTAAAATTTTATCAAATTTTTTTTTTTTTTTTTTTATCACCTCACCTGATAATCTTCTTATTCTTAAACTAGTTTTGGAACTTTCTTCTTCAGTTCCATCCTCAGTAATTTCATGACCATTGTTTTGTCATCTTGAAGAGCTGCATCCTGCTCCCTCTGTTGCTAGACTAAAGAACATTGAAATCTTCAGTCTACCAACAGAGAGCAGGAAGCAGTTCTTCAAGACGACAAAACAATGGTCGTGAAAATGCTGAGGATGGAACTGAAGAAGAAAGTTCCAAAACTAGTCTAAGAAGAAGTTTATGAGGTGAGGTGACAAGATTTTACTTAATTGATTAATACCTCATAGTTAAGATTAAATTTAAATGTTTGATACCTCACCTCATACCCAGTCTTCAAATTACACCACAGTTTCAAAGCCTGTTTCATCTTCCATATCCAGTCTTCTAATTAGATTGCGGTTTCAGAGCCTGGGCAGCTTCGTTTTCGTGAAGATGAACTTGCCCTGGCTTTGAAAGTAGAAGACTGGATATATCTTCACTGAAGATGAAGCTGCCCAGGCTTTGAAATAGCAGTCCAATTAGAAGACTGGATATGAGGTGAGGTATGAAGCATTTTAATTTAATCTTAAATTAAACCTCATAGTGATCTTGAAGAAGATTTCCAGGCTGTAGGCCATGGTTTCGAGGCTTGAAGTTCCCCAACGTTTTGCCAAAGACTGCATCTGGCATCCTCAAGGGTTGTCTTGACAACTTCAAGTCTCGCAAGACAACCCTTGAGGATGCCAGACGCAGTCTCTGGCAAAATATCGGGAAACTTCAAGCCTCGAGACCATGGCCTACAGCCCGGAAATATTCTTCAAGATCATCATAGCAACTCCGGCCTTGAAAGCCTAAGTCAATACATAAACCTCATAGTATTTTTTTCCCTATAAAAATTCAATACCTCTTAGTGTTAATTCCTAAAAATGTAGTTCAAATGCAATTAAGAATGGGGAGGATAGTCTCCAAAATATGTCCAGGTGAGAAAATATGAGTTGAGGTCTATATTTTTGGTTCGATCTCTTAGGTTAATTTTATACCATAAAGAAGAAAGGAAAATCCCCATGAAGATAATATTTGTAAATGTATACTTACTCATAAGATTCTCATAATAAATCATAGTCTGCATCGTAGATGATGCGGAAGCCGCCTCGCTGATTAAAACGACTGAGACGACAAGTACGGAATCGATCACTGTAAACAGCTGAGCGACACTGAAAACTTGCTTGTCTCAAACATTCATCTAAGCATTCACTGAGAGTACGTCCTGTGATTTCTGAATGGAATTCACCTCCCAGACGACTGTTGCGAAATCGCTGGAAAGCTGTATCTGGCCGTCGACCGTCAGCAAATAGATGCGATGTTATAGAATTATCAGGAAACTCGCTACCTTGTGCTGTTAACATTACGAAAATAATAACCATGTTAATAAATTTTACAATATGAATTAACAGTCTGGGCAAGCTGATGATGATATGCAGGCATATTGAAACATTGTTGTTTTTTTTTCAAATTAATTGTAAAGATTGTGAAAAGATATACATAGGAAAAACAAAAAGGAATCTAAATACAAGATTAAAGGAAAATGTTAAAACTGGAGAAACTGAAAAATCTGCAATAGCTGCACATGCCTGGTCAGAAAAACATAGAATAGAAACCAAAACAAAATTACTTAAACAATTGGAAAAACCGAAGGAACTCACAATTTGGGAAAAAATTTACATATGCAAGAATGAAAATACAACTATGAATTTTGAAATACCCGGTTATAAGGAGAGAGGACTGATTTGGAAGTTCATCGGTCAGCCATCAGATGGCGCGGAGGTTAGTCTGCAGGATAGAAGGCAGCCGGACGTCAGTTGTGAATGTGACACAGCATTGAGAATGTCACAAAGGATGTGACGAAACCCTGGGTATGCTAGGAGTTATGAAGTATGAGGTGAGTGAAATAAAAAATAAACAATATTAAAAAACCTCATAGTGTTATTTCCTATCTACATAACTTAATATTGAAACATGTTTAAAAGAACCTAATTATTTATGAGGTAAGATGTAACAGACTCACCTTATTTATTAAAAGTACCAGCGTCTGAGAGAAAAACTACCAGCATCTGAGAGAAAAACTACCAAGACAAAGTTTGACATAAATATTTAAAGGAAGTGACACTATGAGGTTTATTTTAATCAATAATTGAGTTAGAATTTAACACCTCAACTCATAATTGTAAGAATTAAATGAATCGTGATTTCTTCTTACCTCATACTTCTATGTTTTTTAAACACAGCACTGCAGTATCAGCGACCCATTGTCACCATCGTCAGCTGTTTTCACGACTGTCAATTTGTTCTTTTGCCGGTAATTATCCAAACTGCCATCTGGTGTTCTTTTGAAGGAATTATTTTCTAAACTGCCATCTGGTGTCCTTTTGAATGAATCATTTTCTAAACTGCCATCTGTTGTATTTTTTAGAAAGAAGCACTACTGGCTTTATAAGTAATGTTTAAATTCCCAATAAAAAGTCTTCTTAATTAAGTTTCTAAACAAGTGTGAAAGAACATCTTAGAAACATCAAAAATGGAGAAGTGGAAAAGTCAGCAGTAGCTGCTCATGCTTGGTCCAAAAAACATTTAATTGAATCAAAAAGCCAGTCTAATTAAACAAATAGACAAACAAAAGGAACTCACATTTCGGGAAAAGACACAAATTCAGAAAAACAAAGGAAAACTTATGAACTTCGAAATTCCTGCAAATTTTGACCTGATCCAGAGGTTCATCGGTCCACCAACAGAGGGAAGAAGAAGAGTTTCTTCCGATTGACATAACATCAGTCGCCAAGATTGTACTGAAGATGAGACCATTATGGTCTCGAAATCGCGATCTACTTAGAAGATTTATATGAGGACAGGTAAGAAACATTTAATTTCACTTAAACATATACTCATCCCACATATCATCTCTGTACACAATAGAATTACACAATCATTTACATAACATGATCTGCCAAAATGGTGCATATATTAAAAGCAGACCTCCTTAATATTGTCTGCCTAGGATCGGACCCAAAGCACAGAATTTGCAGTGCATGGCATTGGAACACACACACGCACACACTCTTTGTCAAGAAATGCAAAGAGCATTATCATTCATCAAATATTTGGTGAACTCTTAAACTTTTTGGTTTCTGTTCTGAATACCCAGTAAAGCATTAACATTATGAAGTAAAACTAATTAAAGTTTAATCACAACACAAAATTTCTCACCAGGAGAAATGTGAAAAAATAGATACACTGCAATAACTGCCCATTTATGGATGAAGAACAGAATTTTAAAAAAGTGCTAAACTATTAAAACAATTGGAGAACTCACCAGAACTCACAATTTGGGAATAAATTTACAGTCATAATAACAATAACATTGTTATGAATTTTGAAGTAACTGGCAAACAAAATTTGATCTCCAAGTTCATCCATCCACCACCAGAGGGAAGAAAATCAGCTGACATTGGATGTTCAAACTAAACAGAATCTATGAGGTATATTAAAAATTATCAAACCTAAGGTCAGCAAAAACATATTTATACATAAACATGATACTTACTCTAATCTCCCTCAAAGTATCCTTGGTAATGCATACATTTCACCCAGCAGTCCTGCCATTGTTGAAAACACTTTTTGAATCTATCTTTTGGTATTAAAATATTAAAAATATAAAAGTAATACCTGATAAATCAATTGTCCTAAACTAAGATAAAGTTCTGTTAGAAAACTTTGTCAAGTAGTTCAAGTATGAAGGACTTTCAAAACAATGTTTAAAATTAGTATCAGTTGAAATGCAGAAGATGAAACATTGTTTTGAAAGGCCTTCACATTTTAACTACTTGACAAAATTTTCTAACAGAACTTTATTTTAGTTGAGGACGACTGATTTATCAGGTATTTATATTTTTAATATTTTATTACTTAACCTCAATGGTGCTTTAAAATTAATTTTGAAAGTTTTGACTTTTTTAATTGTTCAGCTGGGCTACAAAATGCCATCTCCTAAATTAAATCAAGTTCCTTTCAGCATGTAATAAAAAAATTACAATACAGAGCCATGTCAGGCAAGTAAGGAGACTGATAAACTAGAGGAATTGTGTGTTTGTCCAAAGAATAGTAAATGGCTGGGTGTAATTTTGTGGACATTCTCTTCAAGCCGAAATCCTTATACAAATTGAATGTACCGATCCAATGGTTACCCCCAATTTGTTTGAAAGTTCTTGGACTATGGTATGATGATCCAGCATGATCAGAGTCTGCCGTTAGTCTACGATATTGTTTCTTTGATTGTCATGAGCCCACTAGGACGAGTTTGCTGAAAAATTTAATGCAATAAGCTGCTCAGGTTCTTTCGTCCTGAAACTTTAATTGATGTAACCACATTAGGAGATTTATACATCTGATAGAGCTCAGAGTTGGATCTTATACATCATTCTCCCTTGTCGCATATTGGGCCATAAATTTTTCTCAATATCTTCCTTCCAAATAAACTCAGTCTTGACATATCAGTCTTGCACAAGGCCCATATTTCATGGCATTTTGAAATCTCCTTCCAATTCCTTCACCGATGTTGTTTGTATCATTAATTAGGTAGCCAAGAATGCAGTGAGACACCTGTTATTAAATATAGGGTAGCTAGAAGGAAAATGGCTTTACTGTCAATTCTTGAGTATTAGATACATATCTCCACCAAAGTGCTTCATTTTTTTGGTGGGAAAAAAATCATCATCATGTCCACCGCTGTGGTCTCGAGGTAGCGTGCTGCCTTGTCATGCAGCAGGCCCAGGTTCGATCCCCGGTCGGGGCACTTTTTCTAGGTGAGGTTTTTATCGGGGTTTTTCCTCACCTGTAAGACAAATGTCAGGAAAACTTTAAGGCCCAAACGGTCCCCGAAATCATATGGCCACCATTATCATCATCCTTATCATCTCATCATCATCATCCTTCACCGATGTGGAAAGCAACGGGAAGCTACCACACCTACAATTCCCTAGTAAAGCTGCAAAGCATAGCATGAAAATGCTATGATTGCAGTGAAAGACCTGCCCTCGGGCAGAATTACTATGGATGGATCATCATCATCATCTACCATTCATGAATATGGGCCAATGTTGACCTGTTTTGGTCTCAACTCGATAGGGACTAAAAGAAGTGCATATCCAGGTTGTCTTCGTCCTCGTGGGCGATGCCGAGAACTGCATTAGGGATCCTAGTTGGTGACAATTGGGATACATGTCACCAAAAAAAATTACGTTTCAAGATTAATTGAACATGCCTCATGGTTGAGAAAGCGGTTGATGCATCTCCGAAGCATGTCCAGACAAAAACAATCATCCTATATGTTGAGGTGTATATTTCCAATTAAATTTTCACAACTTACTATTTTTGTAAACATTTAAAATATGATAGATGGAATACATAATTAAATGAAATTTGTGGTATGACTGTCCTAAACGAGTCGGTGTTATGTATAGCAGATGACAGTGTAGGAAGTTGTGTGATTAGCATGAAGCAATCCCTCAACCAATACTTCTCATAATGGCAAAGTAAAATATTAAAATAGATACCTCAACTAGGTTAAAAATTTTTAAAATCTTCTAAGAACTGTTGGCCTTTCGGAAACTAGCTTTCATCTTCAGAAGAAGGATATATGCTGTTGTTTTGCAATGCTTTTGATATCAGGAGCATTCCAGCGTCATCGGTAAATGATTGCCTCTAACGTATAGAGGCTTGTATGAGTTAGGTGTGTTCTCATTAAAATTCATCGGAGAACATTTTGTTTAAACAACTCACCTCATAGGATTCCGACTCTGTCGGAGTTATGGCTGAGGATGGACACAAATGTGTTTGAAACTGTGGTATCATGGAAGCATGAATCCTATGAAGTGAGTTGTTTAAACAAAATGTTCTCCGATGAATTTTAATGATTAAACCTCATTATGTTTACTTCCCAAAATTTATTTAATATAGGTGTGTTCTCATTTAAAAATAATCATTTTGTAATTACAATAGTCAGTATGATGCTGAAAGGCCGCTGATGTCAAAAGCATTGCAAAACAACAACAGTTAGTAATGTATATCCTTCTTCTGAAACCGGTTTCCAAAAGACCTACAGTTCTTAAAAGTTATTTTTAAAAAAAATTTAACCTAGTTTAGTATGACGACCTGGCAGGTATCTACTTTAATTTGTAACTATTTACCTCAATGGAATTTTAATATGATTTTTATCACTATTGATTCTCATAATGGCTGATAAAATTAAAATGTTAACTTACGGTTATCCAAACAGACAAGATCATAAAGATGGTGTGTAAGACTACTGCTTGTCCGCAAATCATCCTTTTGCGACACTGAATCCTCTTCAGATATTATACAGTGACGACTCTGTTCATCATGCTCAACTGAACGGCAGAAATATCTACAAAACATGTTACAACAATCAATACAAGCTTAGAAATACTTTAAAAATTCTCATAAAAATATTCATAGCTTATTTTAAAATTTAGAATGAATAAATTTATAAAAAAATATATGGGACCATAGCTTCCATGAGCCAAGGCCGACTGAAGTGGTCACAGTCACTACCTAGAATAATACAGCACAGGGAGTCACAGGTGCTGAAAGTCGCGGGCTCGAACCATGCCATGGTCGATGGATATTTTTTAGGATGAAAAAATCCAAGGAGCACGTTCTTCAGGAGGGACTTTAAGCTGTGGGTCCCAAATCAATTAAGATTTTGAGGCTAGTAGAAGATCCTTAAGCCTGAATAAAAAGATCTCTAAGCAAAATTTACTGACCTTCTATATCCTAGTAATACCTTAGTTTTGTTGAGTTGTTTCTTGACTCATCTCATACTTCTTAACTTCCTCGCAGATCCAGATTTCGTCACTATATTTGTGACATTCTAAATGCTGTTCACATTCACAACTGAACATGAACAGCATTGAGAATGTCACAAATATAGTGACGAAATCTGGATCTGTGAGGAAGTTAAGAAGTATGAGATGAGTCAAGAAACAACTCAACAAAATTAAAATAAACCTAATAGTGATATTTCCTACCTACATAACTTAATAACTTAGTTGCCTACTAGATGTCTACATTGGGTCGGTGTGTTGACTGCATACCATTCATGACATCTTTAGAGAAATGAGCATAACTAAATTAACTTGATCTGGAACATCTAACAAAGGAGAGGCTGTTATACCATTGTAGATATATCCTTCCATCCATCCATCCATCCATAGTAAATCTGCCTGAGGGCAGGTCTTTCACTGCAATCATAGCATTTTTATGATATGCTTTGCAGCATTACTATGGAATTATAGGCGTGGTAGCTTCCTGTTGCTTTCCTCACCGGTGAAGGATGATGATGATGATGGCCAGATGATTTTCGGGGATCATTGGGCCCTAAGCTTCCTGACATTTGTCTTACAGGTGAGGAAAAACCCTGAAAAAAACCTCACCCAGGAGCCTGTCCCAATCGGGGATCGAACCCGGGCCCGCTGCATGACAAGGCAGCACACTACCTCGAGACCACAGCGGTGGACTGTAGATAGATAGATAGATATAAATAAATAAATCATAGCATTAAGTCTCGTAGATTGTGATGGGCAGGACATGTTGCGCATATGGGGAATGAAAGAAGTGCATGGAAACTTCTTGTAGGAAAGCCAGAAGGAAAACGCCCAGTTGGTAGACCAAGAATGAGGTGGGAGAACAACATTAACTATGATTTGAGGGAAGTAGATTATACAGGGAATGATTGGAAAGCATTGACTGAGGATAGGGATGTATGGAGAGCTTATGTCCGCGCGGCCATGAACCTACAGGTTCGATAGTGCCAGTGAGTAAGTAAGTATGTATATTTATGCTATGCTTTGCAGCATTACTATGGAATTATAGGCGTGGTAGCTTCCCGTTGCTTTCCACACCGGTGAAGGATGATGATGATGGCCGGATGATTTTCGGGGACCGTTGGGCCCTAAGCTTCCTTACATTTGTCTTACAGGTGAGGAAAACCCTGAAAAAAACCTCACCCAGGAGCCTGTCCCAATCGGGGATCGAACCCGGGCCCGCTGCATGACAAGGCAGCATGCTACCTCGAGACCACAGCGGTGGACTGTAGATAGATAGATAGATAGATAGATAGATAGATAGATATAAATAAATAAATACATGGGACCACAGCTTCCAGGAGCCAAGGACGACTGAAGTGGTCACTGTCTAGCAGAATACAGCAAAAGGAACTATGTGATTAATGCGATGCAGTCCTTCATCCTTAGCTTCAGCTTTCTTAACTGGATACAGCTCCTTTAAATAACAAGTAGCTACTTAGTGTCCTCACGAGGCCATGTGGATTCTTTTCAAGATCCTATACTAAAAGAAAATGCTTAGGGTATAGCCAGGAATTGAACATAGGACCCCTGAGATTCAAGTCCATCACACCACAGAGAATTAACTGAAAAACCTATACGTGTGTGTACTCATATCCCTTCTGTACACAAAAAGGAAATTTGCTGTATTGAAAAAAATTAGAATAGAGTGCAATGAAATCATGACAACTGTGCCACTGCTACTCAATTTGATACTGTTATGCATTGTAATAGCATCATCTGAATTTCGTGGGCAACAGTAGGAGTAGTGGTCTTGCATTGCTGGAAATAGATTCGTGAGTCACTGACTTGCGAGTTCAAAGATCCGCGCAGATGATTGAGGTGTCTAGATTTCCATTCCAGAAAGTTCTGTATGCATCCACCCCTCTATTCCAAAGGCTCCAACTCCTAAAACTTCTATAGTAGAAAAATCTCAACTGGGTGTCGAGAAATTTCCTTCCCCAGGTCGGGAGTCAGTTAGTTGTGTTGTGACAGTGATACAGTGAACTGAGATTGAAAGAAATCGTGCTAAGAGGAATCATCAGTGACTGGAAATAATTTTGCGACAAATAAACTGTGAAAAAAAGATTAAAGAATGCAGTAAATTCTATGTAAAGTGTCACTGAAAGTTTATGTGAATCAAACTAAGTTATTTTGAAAGTTTTATGCGAACATCTGTTGTTTCTTTTGAATGAAAACAAGGTGAGAACAACTTGTGCAGTAATGTGCCGCAATATATTTGTGGCATGCTCTAGATTCAGCAAGATGTGAACTAACATTTCACACAAAATAGTTGGTGAAACAAAAATATCATCATCCACCATCACGGTTTAGACCATTTCTGATCTGTCATGGCTCCATATTATAGTTGCTCGCTCCATCATTTAAATGGTCATCCACGACTTCTATGTCCTTGTGGATTGTAATTTAACAACAAAAATATTATATTGCTAAAATGTTCGCAGATTGTTAACAAAGAAGATATGTACTTTCAACATTTTAATTTTGAGAAAAATAATTACTAAAATCTTAACAAGTAAAGTGATCCCACTACAGGCCATAGGACACCCTTGGGGTAGTAGGAGGTTAAGGCTCCCACTTTTTCTAGGCAATCGGCACTTGATGTCAGCCTCGCGTGACAGCCACCTTTACCCAGATAACAAGCATCTGGTACTCATTTACATTAGAGGCTGAGTTGACCCTAGGGCCATGGTGCCACCAGAAGGTTTGGGTTGGTTTAAAAATCCTGACCCTACTGGGACTCGAAATCTCAACCTTCCGGTATGTAGTGCATTGCCTTAACCATCTATGCTACGGTGTGCCCCCATTTTAAAAAGTAATATTAGAAATTAACATTTCCAAGAAACCTTTTAACTCAGATTTTGTATAATTGTATAATTATTTATAGGTAAATGAAACTTAATGTTATATTTTAGGAAGTAATATTTTGAAGTTCTTTTAATTATATTATTTTGAGTCTGTTTATCTTACCTCAATATTAATGTTGATTTGTTCTTGATATCCAACCGAAACATGTTCAAGAACAAATCAACATTAATATTGAGGTAAGATAAACAGACTCAAAATAATATAAATGAAACTTAACTGCACTGAAGTCCAGAAGACTCTGATTTTTTTTCTCTGGAATAATTTTGTTTTTAAATATGGTGAATTTGTTGTCTTTATAAACTTGAATTAGTACTTACTTTTCTGCTCTCAAACAATGAGCCTGGCAATCATCCAGAGAAACATTCAGAATATAATCAACTTCAAAAGGTCCACCAAGTCTCTTGTTCTCTTCCTTCACAAAAACTGCAAGACCATCACATCTTCTCTCCGCTACAAAAAAAGTAAATTCTCTACTCATATCAATTATTATACCAGGCTAAGGGATACGATTACGCCCTTATTAATGAAGGTCTATGATATACAATGATACCATCTGATCAGACTTGATGCCAAACTCCATAAAGCACAAATGAATTTATACTGTCTTTTCTTTTAGTTTCTACTTTTTTTTTTAATTTTTGGATTGTTTTTTGAAATTAATACTTGAATTCTTGAAAATCTTTAAACAATGTTTAAAATGTAACATGCAGTGATTATGCATGTTACAATTAACATTGTTTTATTTTTTTCCCAAGGCACAATAGTCCTACAAGGTCCTTTGTCTACCAGTTGGCCTCACATCCACATGTGCTAATCACAGAGGTATACAATCAACCAGCCAGTGTAAAGGTTAAATATTGTCATCATGTCGGGTCTCGCAGCCATTATAGCTGGTTTCCTCAACCTGGAGCCACTACTTATTGTAGCTAACCTAACTCTTCATGATGCTGGGTGGGCACTGGTCCCATACTGGGCAAAATTCCACGACAAAATTTCTTACTCCATGGAGACTCGAACCAGCACATGTCCTGTAGCTCTGCGCCAAGGTATGTTGCCTTGACCACTTGGCTACAGCACATTCTATAGTTAAGACTTTATTTAACAATATTCTTTTACAACTGTCATTTGCCTCAGAATTGAAATCTGAGCAAGGAAAAGTTAAAAAATGTTCTTAGAGGTCTCTTATTTTGAGCTTCAGGTTTTTATGTGCCATAAATCTATGGCAAGGGTTGCATGGGATAGTGAAATGCATTCTAAATCTGCTCCTATCCAAAACCTAACCTCAACCTGCCCGTGGTGCATCCTTCTTATAACAGATGAGGCTCTAGAGGGACCGAGCATTGGAGATATGACCATAACATCACTTGCAGAGTAAATGCTGCATAGCTGGAAATCCCATCACTTTACCCATTTGGGCTAGCAACCCGTTGGGTAGTACTTTAAAATTGCTTTCAATTCTCACAACAAGCCTCGGATGGACTGGAGGGATAATCCTGCTGATGAAAAAGGCAAGAAAACTATTTGTTTAGATTCAAAAATATGTTGTTGTTGCTGTTGTTGTTTTCAAATGCTGGGCCTTGGCAATGAAGCCATTAGCATTCTTGCTCTCCAATATTTTTCTATGGTGGATCCAACAGGTAATACTTCACAGGTTTGTAGATGTTCTTCGATTCATTTCTTCGTCTTAGATTCAAAAATATTGGAAAGAGTAAATTCATTTACCTACCTTGGATACGCATTAACATATTTGGATGAAGTAGACATAGCAAATAAAATTATTAATTTTAATACAACCATGGGAATAATAAATTCAGTAACGAAACCTTCGCTAGTCCAGTGAGATACCAGAGTACGATAAACAGAACTCTTAGCAAGACTTGCACTTTGCTACAGCAGTGAGGCATGGACTTTGAGGAAATGAGAAGAGAGCAGGATAACTTCTAGTGAAATGAGACTCATGAGATATACAGCAGGATATATCGAATTGGATCGCAAATACAATGATGATATCTTGAAGGAACTATATTTAGAACCGGTTATTGAATACATACATAGGTACCAAAACAAATGGATGAATCATTTGCAACGAATTAGTTAAGAGAGTTCCCAAGGTCATGCTTCGTTATTGTCCAACAAGTAAGAGATTTCTGGGCCATCCAAGGAAACGCTGGATACAAAATTCATCAGTGAGATCATAACAGGCCTATAGGCTTATGACTTGGTTGAATGAAGAAATCTATGGCAGGGACCCTTCTACTTCTCAGGATTTATCCCCAGTGAGATTCAACCTGTGAAACTTTGAACCAGAGCTGAGCAGTCCACCAGGACTGACTGAAATATGTTTTATCATGTTTTATTTTAGGAAGTAATATTTTGAGGCTCTTTTAATTATATTATTTTGAGTCTGTTTATCTTACCTCAATATTAATGTTGATTTGTTCTTGAACATGTTTTGATTGGATATCAATCATCTTCAGCATATTGCCCAGACTGGTTGGATTTATGTTGTAAACCCTGGATGTTGATGTCAGCTCCCTCCTCTGGTTGGCCAAAGAACCTCCAAACAAGGTCACGTTATGAATTTCAAAATACCGATGGAACGTGACCTGATTTGGAGGTTCTTTGGCCACCACTGGAGGGAGCAGACATCGACATCCAGGGTTTACAACATAAATCCAACCAGTCTGGGCAATATGCTGAAGATGATTGATATCCAATCAAAACATGTTCAAGAACAAATCAACATTAATATTGAGGTAAGATAAACAGATTCAAAATAATATGTTTTGTCATGCTTGCATTGACAGCAACGAATGCAATACATACCATTTAGACATGTGTTTTCCAAATAATCTGAGTTTGGATCATCTTCAAGGAGTTCTGGATGTGTTCTCCGCGTGAAACGGCTGAGAGAACATGTGTGAGCTGCTCCATTATAAGACACAGATCGACAAACAAAACTAAACTCATTGAGGCATCTGAAAAATAGTATCAACAAATCATACGATTACAATCGGTTTACCAACATATGTAACAAACAGGTGTAAACATTACTTATTTTAGGAATTCTCACTATGAGTATATTCTACCTTAAGGTGTAAACATGTTAGATGGCTACATTGTAGATATATGAGTACCATGTGATCATTTAACTTTTTTAGGAATTAACACGTTCAAGTATTATTTATTTCAGTAAAATTATATCACTTCACCTCATATTCTTCTTCTTTTTAGACTAGTTTTGGATCCTTCTTTGGTTACATTATCAGTATTTTAATGACCATTGTTATGCCTCCTTGAAGAGCCAATTCTTACTCTCTCTGTTGGTAGACTGAAGAACCTCAAAATCAAATCATTTTCCCTGAGAATTTCGAAGTTCATTAATTTCTCCAGTCCATTTTTTAATGTAGATTTTTTCCCAAACCATGAGTTCTTCGGGTTTTTCTATTTTTTATTAATTTAGCTTTCCTTCCGATTTGATGTTTTTCTGATCATACACGGGTTGCTACTGCAGATTTTTCTACTTCCCCACTCTTGACATTCCTGAGATTCCAAAATGAAAGAACATCTCAGGAATGTCAAGAATGGGGAAGTGGAAAAATCTGCAGTGGCAATCCATGCATGGTCAGAAAAACATCAAATCAAAAGAAAGGCTAAATTAATAAAACAAATAGAAAAACACAAAGAACTCACAGCTTGGGAAAAAATCAACATAAAAAAAAAAAGAATAAAAAGGAGAAATTAATGAACTTTCAAATTAACGGGAAAAAATATTTGATTTTGAGATTCTTCAGTCTACCAACAGAGGGAGCAAGAGGCAGTTCAAGGCAACGTAACAACGGTCGTGAAATTACTGACGATGGAACCAAAGAAGGATTTGAAACCATTTGAAGACGGAGAAAAATATGAGGTGAGGTAGTAAAATTTTATTTAAACCATTAGATCATATTCATATTTATCAGGTACTCACATGATCAAAACTAAAAAAAAAATTACACTATACAGATTGTCAGTCAAATTGTGTGTGTAACTGGTCAAAGAGTCTCACTAACCTGTCTTCACATTCACTACGATTTGTAGCAGTTACTTCTTTCAAGTCCATTGCAGGAAGCTTATTAATTTCTTTCTGGGGTGTCTTTCAAACACATATCTCCTGTTAGGACATTCTCTCTCTACACGACTTGCTAAAACAAAACAAATTCAAATTTAGAGAAAATTTAAAATTAGTTTTGAAATTGTATAAAATTAGATTGAAAGGCTGACTTCAGAATTTTTTATTATAGTGGACTCAGTATTTTAGTTTCCAGGCGGCATCAAAGGCAACTGTGTCCCTCTGGTTTAGAAGATAACATTGTTACTGACAGGTAGAGCCAGGGAGTTGTTGTTAGAGACTTCTAAGACACCGCTCCAATTACCAAAAACTAAAAACAGTTTATCTGTCAATAATATCTTCATATTTTTAAATGACATTTTCATGTCTACTCTGTGTGGATATAATTATCTTAACAGCTTAATTGAGTTAGTATTTTTTAAACATTCTTACCTCATGGTAGTTTTGTCAGACATATGTTTCATACATGTAGGAAAAACAAAAAGAAACCTAAAAATTAGAATCAAAGAACACATAAGAAATATTAAAAATGGGGAAATAAAAAATCTGCAGTTGCTGCTCATGTTTGGTCTGAAAAACATAATATAAATTCGGACACTAAATTATTAAAACAGTTAGAAAATACAAAACAGCTGACTATTTAGGAAAAAATCTATATTCAGAAGAACAAAAACAGAGTTATGAATTTTGAGATACCGACGGAGCGTGACCTTGTTTGGAGGTTCTTTGGCCAACCACAGGATGGAGCTGACATTGACATCCCGGGTGTGCAACATAAATCTAACCAGTCTGGACAAGCTGACGATAAAACAGAAATGTTTTGAAACATGTCCAAGAACAAATCAACATTAATATTGAGGTAAGATGAACAGACTGAAAATAATTTAATATGTTTCAAAGCTGTTGCTCCATCGTCAGCGGTTGCACAAACTTAATCGTTTCAAAGCTGTTGCTCCATCATCAGCGGTTGCACAAACTTATTCATAAGTTTGTGCAACCACTGACGATGGAGCAGCAGCTTTGAAACATATGTCCGACAAAACTACCATATGAGGTAAGAATGTATAAAAAATACAAACTCAATTAATAAATTAAACCTCATAATGTTATTTCCTAATGATTTTAAAATATCTTAACAGCGTTGCAACTTTTGTGTTTTGCAGTATTATTATAATATAGTATGATAGTGCCAGTGAACAAAATGTGACAATGTGTCTTGATATGCTATGCATGCATAATGGACATACCTAACCATAAAGAAAAGTGCCTGGAAACTTAAATACCTAGTCAACTATATACATTTATCATTTCTCATTGAAGGCTAAATTATATTTGAAGAGAAAAATATACACCTAGATCAGAGTTTGAACTCACAGGACCCTTAGCTTTATATGCTAATGCTCTCCCAATGAGCTATCCTAGATTGGGGTTTGAATTCAGGGCCAAAGTTTTAAGAAATTTTACAGGAAGCAGCCATTTTGAAACAATAGAAATCCCAATGTATTCTACTTTGTGCATGTATAAGAATATAACAATGCTCATTTATATATTAAAATTGTTTATAAAATAAAAATAGAATACCTGAGATCTCAATCTTCATCAACTTTGGATGTAGGGCATGGAGTACTTTCGAAGCATATGCTTCATCTTCAGCTTGTGAATTGGTATGGTTGTTTGTGAGAATTCTGTAGAGCGAGTTGATGTCACTGGGTGAGTTCTCATTTAGCAGGTGAGCATTTTTGGTTTCTTTTAGTATCTCGATTTCTTCGAGAATGTTGATTTTGAGTTTGTTGTTTTCTCTATATTCTTGAAGAAATCGAGATACTAAAAGAAACCAAAAATGCTTATGTGCTAAATGAGAACTCACCCAGTGATGTCAACCCACTCTACAGAATTCTCATGAATAACCAGTACCAATTCATAAGCTGAAGATGAAGGATATGTTTCGAAAGTACTCCACACCCCTCATGCAATGTTGAGGAAGACTTAGATCTCAGGCATTCTATTTTTATATTATAAATATTACATAGTGACCTCAACGGTGTTTCGTCATGAATTTTAAAAGTATTGATTTATTAAAATTGTAATTACATATTTTAAAATTCTCCTATATAACTCCTATAGACATATAGTAGATAATATACATTTTATTGCTTTTATTTTCTCTATTTCGAATGTTAGAGATGGATTTATATAATAAATTTGGGAATTTTTAACATTATGAGGTTTAATTCATAAGAATTAGATGAATCGCGATTTCTTCTTATCTCATACTTCTATGCTTTTTTAAACACAGCACTGCAGTATCAGCGACCATTGTCACCGAGCTTGATTACAAAGTTCTTCAAAAATACAACAGATGGCAGTTTAGAAAATTATTTCTTCAAAAGAACACCAGATGGCAGTTTAGAAAATAATTCCTTCAAAAGAACACCAGATGGCAGTTTGGAAAATTACTGGAAAAAGAAAAAAATGACAGTCGTGAAAACAGCTGAGGACGGTGGCAATGGTTGCTGATACTGCAGTGCTGTGTTTAAAAAACATAGAAGTGTGAGGTAAGAATAAATCATGATTCATTTAACTGTTAGAGATGGAGCTACATTTTCTTAAATGTTTGAAGGTAAAACCATTATCCAACCAACGAAGATGCATTCTTACATCTGCTTTGTTTACATTACAACTGGAACTTAGCTCAGATGAGGTATAGATGTCAGGGTTACCTCTATTTTTGTTATTTTGTGACATTCCGTATTTTTCATTTTGGTCTTCAAATGCTTAATTCATTTCAATAATGGTTAATGAGTTTATTCTCAATATTAATGCCACTCACATGATAAGCACACTTCTGTGAAGTGCACACTATTTGGAACGAGGACAAGATTTCCGATGCCTTCAGGATGTGCCTGCTCGTGTGTCAGGTAACACGTGGACTCTTCATATTCTGCAGAACCACTGAATGATGCGATTCTGCTTCCAGGTTGAAAGTCAAACGATGTGCAAGTGCGTACAAGGTTATTACTGGCAGTACGATCCCGCAGACACAAGTCTTGACACTTCTCAAGAACTCGGAACGGTGGCGATGTGTCTCTAACCTACAACAAGTGTATCATATCAACTCAAAAGAAATATTTATATTTGTGTTTACATTTTAATGCTACTCACTGTTATGGTTGGGAAGTTTTGGTCAGTGGATGGTTTTAACTATGGTTTTTCTGGTTTTAACCATCCTAATTATAATTAATTTAGTCTGCCAAAAGAGGTCAAAATATTTACTTACTCACTGGCACTATCGAACCTGTAGGTTCATGGCCGCGCGGACATAAGCTCTCCATACATCCCTATCCTGAGCTAATGCTTTCCAATCATTCCCTGTATAATCTACTTCCCTCAAATCATAGTTAATGTTATTCTCCCACCTCATTCTTGGTCTACCAACTGGGAGTTTTCCCTCTGGCTTTTCTACAAGAAGCTTCCATGCAAGTCTTTCATTCCCCATACGTGCAACATGTCGCAATCTACGAGACTTAACTGTTCTTATTATATCTGGCTTCCTATAAAGACCATGTAGTTCATTGTTATGTAGTCTTCTCCATTCACCTGTCTGTTCATCTTTCTTTGGTCCAAAAATTTTCCTAAGTAATTTATTCTCAAATACTTGTAATCTCCTTTCTTCCCTTAAAGTAAGAGTCCATGTTTCGCACCCATATAATATGACAGAGGTCAAAATACAAAATCCTTATTTATGACATGACTATTTAAAAACTCAAGATCCAAAACAAAAACAGTTTTCTTTTCTCTTTTTTTTTTTTAAGTTTTATTCTCAAAATTGAAAAGAGATGACACTGACACTATGAGATATTTCATCAAAGAAACTGAAATGGTTTTTATACGCCTCATACATTATTATAGTTTTTGACTGAAAATGGAGGAAATATCCTTTGAAACATACTCCATGTAAGAGAATAAAATATTTTAACACATTGTATAGCAGCATTTGAATTGCATGAACGACAACAGGAATAGGGATCTTGCATTATTTACTGGATGGAAAAATTGTGAGTTGAAAGACCCATACAGAAATTTCGATATACATCTAGCCTTCCATTCCAGAAGGTTCTGTATGCATCTACCTCTCCTGTCTAGAGGATTCGACTCCCAAAGCTTCCATACTAGAAAAGACTCAATTGGAAGCCGAGAAATTTCCTTCCTCGGCTTATATAAACTGTTGCCAGAGTCAGGAGTGAGTCAATTGTGTAGTGACAGCAATACAGTGAACTATGATAAGAATAAACTCTGGCAAGTGAAAACATTAGAGACTTTAAATAATTGTGCAACAAATAAATTGTAAAACAAGATTAATTATTGCAGCAATTTGTAGGTAACGTATCACTGAAACTTTATGTGAACCAAATAAAGTTAATGTGAAAACTTTACATGAACATCTGTTGTGTTTATTAAAAGAAAACAAGGTGAGAATGACCCCTTGGCAGCATGCGGTAATATGAAGTGAGTTAATGAGTCATTTTTAACATCTTACCTCATTAAGTTATGTAGATAGGAAATAACACTATAAGGTTTTTTAATATTGTTTATTTTTTATTTCACTCACCTCATATTTCATAACTCCTAGCAAGCATACCCAGGGTTTCGTCACATCCTTTGTGACATTCTCAATGCTGAGTTGTGAACGTGACACAGCCTTGAGAATCTCACAAAGGATGTGACGAAACCCTGGGTATGCTTGCTAGGAGTTATGAAGTATGAGGTGAGTGAAATAAAAAATAAACATCTTACCTCATATTTTATGTTTCTTCAAACACGGGAATTAGTTTTCGAGAGAAGGATCTCTCTCATTTTCAACCGACATTATGAGTCAGTTGTTTGGTTCATGAGTCATAATGTCTGTTGAAAATGAGAGAGATCCTTCTCTCGAAAACTAGTTCCCGTGTTTGAAGAAACATAAAATATGAGGTAAGATGTTAAAAAATGACTCATTAATTTACGAATTAAGAACCTCATAACGTTATTTCCCATATTTACCGTGGTGTAGTGGTTAAGGCACTGCGCTACAAGCTGGAAGGTCGAGGGTTCGAGTCCCGGTGGAGTCAGGATTTTTAAACTGACCTAAACCTTCTGGCGGCACTATGGCCCTGGGGTCGACTCAGCCTCTAACTGAAATGAGTACCAGACGCTTGTTCTGGGGTAAAGGCGGCTGTCACGCAGGGCTGACATCAAGTGCCGATTGTCAAGAAAAAGTGGGAGCCTTAACCTCCTACTACCCCAGGGGCCTCCTGAGGCCTGTAGTGGGATCACTTTACCTTTACTTTAACTATGAATGAAGTGAGGTGTACAATAAGGGCAATTCAATTCCTTTGTTCTTGAGTATTTAGTATGATATCTAAATATATCCGCAAGGTTATATCATCTTCATCATCATCATTAATATTATTATCATCATCATTTGTATCAACATTATCATATGACATTGACTGCACAAGCACCAGAAGAAGAGTTTCTGAAAATAATTGGATCTCACTGCCTAACACAATTGACTGGCAGAGAAGATCTGCTGTGACCCAATTCTAACAATCTATCGGATATGACTGTCTGGCAGAACATCTGCATCAATTCAGAATCCTGAACTCATCATTGTTCACCCCATGTAATCAAGAAAAACAATGAATTGTCATCAATAGAGACCGGATGTTAGGGAAAATGCCTATAGTTATTTATTATAGATATTGTAAAAGTGACTTCATATAAGTTCATGCCAACGACCCTAGAGTTGTTTTTCATGAAGTTCATTTTGCCTATAAATGCCTATTTCAGCTTATAATGCCTATAAATGCCTATTTGCAATTTTTTTATCAAAATAAACTCAGTATTTCATTGAAATCAATTGAAATGGACAAACTTCATGGCACAAATCATTTCATAGAAGTTTTCAAGTACTCTTTTTATAAATCCCCTTAAAATATTTTAGGATAAGGGTGTCAATAAACCAATAACCTATAAGGTAGATGGTTTCCCCCTCAATGCACTCCCGTTAGGTAAATATTGTATTTTTCCACCTCATGCATTCCCATTAAGCGAAATAGCCCTATGCTATGTGCCCATTGTATTATGCTCCGGATCTAAGGCTTGGAGAAAAGTTATTTGCTTCTTTTCAATACAAACATTGCTGAGTGACAAAGACGGTATATGGCTCAAGCTTTCTTTCTCTGTCTCACACCTGGTGCAGAAACCTTTAGGTGACTGGCAATATTATTTTTGATCTTGGTAACACTGAATTTAGTCTGCAATCCTCATTCACAGACAGGTGCTTCAAAGTGTATGTGGCTTTTTTTTTTACACCTTTAGAATAGTTTTTTAAGATGCCTAAAGAGTGGACAACAGTAAAAGACAAACTGACCAATTTCGTGAAAGAATTTGGTGCAGAAATATTCTCAAGTGACAGTTCTGCTCTTTGTAAAAAAGGCAAAACAAATTCCAAAAGCATCTCTGATATCTTCACATGCTATTGATAGCATATGTTTATATTCTTAATGTAAGACTGTAAAAAGTTATGTTGTTGTCCATTTTTTGTAAGAACCTATTTTGAATTTTTTAGTGCCTATATTAATGATTTTAGTGCCTTTTAACCTGCCTATTTTCAATTTTTAAGTGCCTAACACCCGGACTCTAGTCATCACCTGACACACTGTCCTACCCTTTCAACTAAAAATATGAGTTGATGTAAACAGAATCTACTTAACTTTGAAGCTTTCCACTGACTCTCAAACTCATTATAAGCTGTAATGAGTTTGAGAGCCAATGGAAAGCACCAATGCCACTTAGGCTTTATTCACATCTACTCTATTCTTAAGTTGAAAGGATAATATATTTTTTAAATGTGATGATTGGGATGCAAGAAACAAGATGAGACTCTTAAGTTTATTTCTCACCTGTTTGAGCAAATTCCAAAACAATGTAAGTTATGGAGGATATTCTAATGAAAAGATTTTTGAAAAACTTTTACAAATCTTCATGCATCAGACAGCATTTGCTAGGAATGACAAGTATTGATGCCGGATCTGCTCACCACCAATTACTACAGATCCATGAAATTTGCAAGTTGCAATAACACGAATTGCTCTAATTTTGTCATTTTCTTGTACCATTTCTTAACTCCACTTCCCATAACCTCAAAGAAAGCATTTATTAATTCCAAAATCTAACGATAATGCAAAATAACACTGAAATTTAAAATTTTCAAACATTCCAGAGATTTTTTTTTGTTCTGTTCGCGAAATTTTCATAATGCATTTTTAAACACTGTTTTCGGATTCCATCTTCTTTTTAACTGCCATATCTGCTTCCTCCATGCACTCTTGCAAAGGGAAATGGTTGTAATACAGTTTACAACATAGAGGTAATATTTTGTGTAATTCTCATGCTCAAATGTGGTCTCTCCATAATATGTATTCCAAGAAATACAAATTATATTAATGTGCAAGATAAGTTTCCCCCCCCCCTAAATTTTTGCAGACATAATTATCAATTTTATATCAATCATTATTAAGTAATGGTATGTTCAAATCTGAAGAAAATATTTCTTTAAGTAAAAGCAGTAACGTGACAATAATGCAAGCACTGCCAAATTTGAATATGCCAACAATGGACCATGAATAATTACTCAAATTTACATTTTTTTAGAATAAAACTGCAAAATTCCCAATAACATCGAAATTTTGAAATTTTAATATGAATTTTCCCTAAAAATAGAACCACTTTCACGGATCTCTACCAAATACCATAGAGGAAAACATAGATCATTTTGGTATATGGAATAAAAGTTACTTACAATATCATCATCAAATCCTTGCAGCTGTTGATCTGGAAGTCGTTCATATACAACTTTTCCAATTCCCTGGTTACATGTAGTCTGAGCTGTGAACACAATATAAATTTAACAATTATTCGTGATGCTTGGCTTGAAAGTAGAAACAAATAAGGGTGTCTCAGTGTGAGTATCTGTATGCTGTAGTTTTAAAAAAAAAAAAGCAAAAATTGTCTAATTAATGTTAAAATATATATTTAGTGACCTGATGGATGTACACATGTTTCTGGTCCAAGGAAAACTTATGATAAATAAAGAAAATAATGAATGAGAAAGAGATAGAGCATGAACTTTCTAAAATTGGCACTCTCTTCCACTCCGTACAACGTATTATGCCATTGATGCAATACTTATTTGCTGCTATTCCAATCTCTACTGCTTTTGCCAAAATGCTATTACATACTTTTTTTTTGCATGCCCCAGTTTGTCTTTCGACATTCCTGGTGTTCTCTCCTGGCATGGCGTACTTGTAACCCACTTCTGAGGTTGGGGCACCTGGAAGGCGAGGTTACGTTGCCCCGGTGATATGATGGGTGATGATTATGATTATGGTGCGCCAGGAGAGCCCCTAATCCTAAGCTTAATCTAAGATGAATATGAATGATGATGATTGTGATGGCCATATGATTTCGGGGACCATTTGGGCCTTAAAGTTTTCCTGACATTTGTCTTACAGGTGAGGAAAAACCCCAATAAAAAACCTCATCCAGAAAAACTGTCCCGACCGGGGATCGAACCCGGGCCCGCTGCGTGACAAGGCAGCACGCTACCTCGAGATCACAGTGGTGGACATGCTTTATCCTACATTTTAACATAATTTTTTTAACACATTATTTGATGCAATTAGCATTTACTTTAAGGGAGGAGAAAAGATTATGAATATTTGAGAATAAAGTTCATAGGAAAATTTTTGGAACGAAGGGAGATGAACAGATCGGCAAATGGAATGGAGAAAACTGTTTAACAGTGAACTACATTATCTTTACATTACATAAAGTCAATAAAAACTCAAATCACCAATTTAAAAAGTTAAAAGAGTCAATGCATTTCAGTATCGACGTCATTATCAACGCTTAATAATGAGTCAATATTAAGTCTTGATAATGGTAGCTTTGCTACTGAAACACGTTGACTTTTAATTTTTTGATTTGGGTTTTTATTGACTTTGTGTAATACAAGTTTTTCACCGAGATGATCCTGTTTATTAAATATACTATGACCTTTATAGGAAACAAGATATAATAAAAACAGTTGTCTTGTAGAATGTGAAGGACAGAACATGTGGCACAAAAGAGAAATGAAAGTGGGGCATAAAAACTTATTGTAGGACAATCACAGAGAAAATACCCAGTTGGTAGACCAAGAATGAAGTGGGAGAATAACATTAATCATGATTTGAGGGAAGTAGATTATTCAGGGGATGATTAGAAAACATTAGCTCATGATATGGATGTATGGAGAGCTTATGTCCATGTGGCCATGGACCTATGTATTTGATAGTGTTAGAGAGTTAGTAAGTAATGTTTGTTAGTTTTTTTTTAAGTATAACTGCTACAAACAAAATTTGATACTTGAATTGAATTTTTTTTACCATTGTCACCAGGTTGTGTTTTTACAACATTCCTGGCATTCTGTTCTTTCATTGGCTGAATGGTAACTCAATTCTGAGGTTGGGGTACCTGGAAGGTGGATTTACAATACTTTGATCATATATAAGGTGATAAATTATAATGATGCACCTTAGGAAAATCTTTAGAATAACTCGACCAATGAATTTTTCTAAGTTCTACAGAATAGCTTTGTGCATGCACAAATGTTTATGGAATTGTTGTCAAATGGAACCACATATCTGTGGAACTGGTATATCCAACCACCGTAATACATTCCCAAACATGTTTATAAGAAATGGATGTACACTAACCTTTCCCTGCCTAACCTAATGAAATAAATTACATACATATTTAATAAACTATAAACAAATCTGGTGTACATTAATTTGTCCTATTGGAATGTAACAAAATGAAGTGATTGATCATCCTTTTCCTAAATTATATTTAGGAGTTAATTACAAATATTGGTCATTCCGATTTCATAGATATGTTCTATCATCTGGTGGAAATTTTATAAGTGTTAGTCTATGTGCATTACAAATCTGTAGAACTGACAAAAAATCATAGATAAATCTTACTATTTACACATATATAAATAAATATTTAATAATTAAAAAAAAATATTTTAAGTATCGTATAATGTTTAAAATAGTACAAAATGTTATTAAAAATTGTAAAAGTGTGTAGTGCAACAGCGTCATAAGAATGTTGTATGGAATATTCCAAAATTCAACCATACATTTTTCTAATTTTATTGCTAGGGTACTTAAAAAGTAAAAAAAAAAAAAAAAATAGTGTAAAAGTGGATATGTGCAGGGACGGTCCAACTCGACTATTGTCCAAAATTTTATCTAATTTGCCTACTGTTCTAATAGTTAATCCAAACTACAATATAAAATATCAATATCTATAACATTTGAAATGTGTTGACATTATTCAACCAACCGTTTTAACGGAACCTGCTATTTTTTCTGTCAGTTCATTCGTTTTACATATTTTTCCGTTTGATTTTAGCACGATTACAAAATTAAGTAGCTTCTAAATATACGAAAATCCACTTGCAAGAACTCACTCAATAAATATGTAAACAAATTTAAAGTCAAACGAAATGTGAATAGCACGCCATGAAGATTTTATTGCCATAGAGAACGAAGGCTGTCCGTTGTCCAACGATAAAGTTTTCTTTTAGCAAAAGATAAAATACCTTAGAAGCGGTAGTTTTGAATACAAATTTCACAGACTAGGTCAATGATATCAATACCCTATCGTGGTGGAGTGCCTTTACGTGCTTATATGACCCCGAGATCTATGCCGCCGGTAGCGTTGCTGCCGAAATGATTACCGAGCAGGGCAGGTCAAAGTTGACTAGTCAGACGAAAAAAGTACCTTATCAAAAGAGTGACGATCTTTCAACGTAAAAATATAACAGTCAAGAAACGCGGACATGGGTTACCGTGCAGGGCAGTTCAAAGGTGACTAGTCAGACGAAAAAAAGTACCTTGGTCAAAAGAGTGACGATCTTTCAACGTAAAAATACAACAGTCAAGAAACGCGGACAAGGGTTACCGTGCAGGGCAGGTCAAAGGTGACTAGTCAGACGAAAAAAGTACCTTGGTCAAAAAAAGAGTGACGATCTTTCAACGTAAAAGTACAACAGTCAAGAAATGCGGATATGGGTTCCTCTGGAGTAAAATTTTCCGGAGGTAAAATAGTTTCCCATTAGGTTCTCCGATCGGAGACTGCTTCAGGGAATCCGCGGCAAATGTTCAAACATAGGGACATGTCCCTAGGTACATGTAATGTTAGGAAATAATATAATAGTGGGCACTTGAAATATAATCACAGGAGTTAGTTAAATCTCCTTTGGATATAGTCATTTTACAGTAAAATAAATGGCCAGGAGGAGAAAGTTAGGAATCAGGAAGCTTTACAATTTACTAGGGGAGGATACAGAGAGACCAGAATTAAAAACACTTTTTTAGTCTGAAAGAGGATCCTCTCAGCTATTCGAAATGTTTGTGATAGGTTTTCATACATAATTCTAAAGGCTAAACGGCATGATTTTGTAATCGTAAATGTACATAGTTCCACAGAAGATAAGAATGACAAGATCAAGATTGAGTTCTATGAAGAATTAGAATGCATATTTGATAGTCTTTCACGATATAATATGAAAATCGCCTTAGGATATTTTAATGCAAAAGTGGCACTGTATGATATATTCAGGCCAACAATAGGCAAATTCAGTCTTCATGAATGAGATTAGAAAGTCACCCTTGCCACATCAAAGAACCTTGTTAATAGCACAGCATAGGGATGAATATACTTGGACGTCTCCAGATAGTGAAACAAAAGTGCTAATATATTTTTTAATACTGGAATGTGTCAGATGAAAATATGGAAACCGAAGACTATAAGAGATACTATTAAATGGTCAGCATCAGAAAGTGTAGGTTATTTTAAAAAGAGGCAAAATTAAGAATTGGTTTGATGAGGAATGTGCCAACATGGTAAAAAAGTAGCAAAATTGAACTGTCTGTACGTGCCGAATGAAGTAGATTTAGAAAAATTGGGTAACACCAGACGGGAAACCACTAGGTTTTAAAGAGTAAAAAGAGGGAACGTTTGAGAGAGAATATTAATGAAATTAAAATTAATGTAAAAAATAGGAACATCAGATAATTATATTAGGGAATTAGCATAGAACAGAAAGGGTTTCAGTCTAGAAAAAATATTACGAATGAAAATTGGGAAATTATTGCATATTATTGGAGAAGTCCTATATTCAACATATGAAAAAAACTTCAATCATCTATTAAATGTGCATGAAAAACTGGATATTGAAGATAATTATATACAGACGGCAAAAAGAATAGACGTCCCTCGCCGTAGCCGAGTGGTTAAGGCAAGAAGCCTTGGCGCAGAGCTATGGGACTTGCGCTGATTCGAGTTTCCATGGTGGAACAAATTTTCTCATGGAATTTCGGCCAGTATGGGACCGATGCCCGCCCAGCATCGCGAGGCATTTGGGTAGCTACAATAAGTAGCGACTCCAGGTTGAGAAGACCAGCTATAACGGCTGGGGGACCCGACATGCTGGCCACATGTCACCCCTATACTGGCTAGATGATCGTCTACCTCTGTGATTAACACATGTGGATGTGAGGCCAGCAGCCGGATGTTAGGCCAAGGGCCTTTTAGGCCTGTCGCGCTTGGAGTTTTTTTCTTAATAATAGACACAGAGCCATGTGCATTATAATTTGAAATGGCTACAGAGAAATTAAATATGTGGTTCACCTGATTTAACCTGGTTAAAGCATCAGGTTCTGTTGGTATCCCAGCAGAAATTATAAAATCAGAAGGAGAAAAAATGATGGAAAGATACGCCGGTTGCTTAGTATCACATTGCAGCCGGGTAACGACTGAAGTCGGGTTTAAATGCCGCGCCGCCTGACGTTTGTCATAAGTAATGCCACGAGTGATTTCCAATTTATCTAGAGAATTTGGAAATCAAGAGTGGCATTTGTTAGGACTATTTAACGAATAAAATTAAGCTGTTTACTCACAAATCATTATTTGAACTACAGTTATTTTAAAATATTTATATATTTAATGTAAACGGCGATGTTTGAAAATAAATGAGAAACGATTGATACGCTTCATTTGCTTCCTTTGATGAAAGTTAAAAATTAAATTGTACCTGTTGGTAGGTGCCGTCGTCCTCAACTTTGTTAAAATATTGTATAACAAAGTTGAGGACGACGGCACATACCAACAGGTACAATTGCATTTTTAACTTTCATCATATGACTTCACCTCAGCGGAATTTGATATGAATTTTACTAGTATTGATTTCCTTCCTTTGCTCATCACTGCAACTAGATCATAATATTATTTATTGCCAAAGGATCGCAATATTGTCAGAATGCACCCTAGTGGAGAAATTTATAACCAACGTTATAGGTATTAATTAATTTGATGTCCTATGATGTAAATATGTCAATTGTATTTTTCTGCAACGTCATTTCCTGGAAAATAATTCGTTTAAGAAAGTGCAAACGGTGTTTTTTTTTTTTTGCGGTATAATCAATTGTTACAAATGTTTTTATATTATCTCTTGCATGCGCTTTCTGCTGACATTCATGCACTATATATACAATCTGGTAGCCGTGTTTCTTGGGGGGGTCAGTCACTGCAAATAATGCTATGACATATTCAGAATGTTAAAAAGGAGGTGCTTTCTTTATTATGATAAACTTAGTTGGTAAATTTTAGGATAAACACGACTGTGATTGGGTTGTAAATAAAAAATCATTGAAATGTGATTGGTCATTAACTTCCATTTGGGGCATGAGTTAAATAGTCTCGCTAATTAAATATCACGAGTCCCCGCACACTCTCTGACGACTGACTATAAAATTATGCTGGTAGTTTTACTCGTATTTTTATGTCTTGTATACTAATAATGTTCTACTATGCGGTATGTCTCGAAGCAAGATCCTTTGTGTAGTGAAACAACACAAACATGCTTTGTTATTCCAAATCCTGAACACATATTTACCACGTTTTCAAAATTTTTCGGTTCATCACAATTTAGGAACAAGATCACAAGATTCTTCTTTACTTTTGATACCACAGCACAGGACATGTCTATACTCTGAATCATACACAATATCTACGTCTAGTGCATGGAACCCACTTCCCAGTGATGTCAGGAACTGTCAATCGCTATCATTATTTAAATCCAAATTAATTGATATCTTAAGTTCGACACAATGAAAACATTAACTGCGTAACAACTAGCCCATATTCAGCATTTTGTAAATAATCATCTAGGAAGCTTTACTTGCTTTATTTTATTTTATATTATTTTAATTGTATTGTATTCCATGTACCACCGCTGTGGTCTCGAGGTAGCGTACTGCCTTGTCACGCAGCGGGCCCGGGTTCGATCCCGGTCGGGGCAGTTCTTCTGGGTGAGGTTTTTATCGGGGTTTTTCCTCACCTGTAAGACAAATGTCAGGAAAACTTTTAGGCCCAAACGGTCCCCGAAATCATATGGCCATCATCATCATCACCCTTATCATCATCATTCTTCACCGGTGTGGAAAGCAACGTGAAGCTACCACACCTACAATTCCCTAGTAAAGCTGCAAGCATTGCATGAAAATGTGTGATTGCAGTGAAGGACCTGCCTTCGGGCAGAATTACTACCATGTTTTTGTTTGTATTAGCTAGTATTGGATCACATCACCATTGTCTTTTGTTTAATAAATATTTTAATAAAATTTACAATTGTAGTAGATATGTAATTTTTGTACAATTTTACTATTAGCTGGTTGAGTGGTTATTATTATTATTATTATTATTATTATTATTATTATTATTATTATTATTATTATTATAATAAATAAATACTGTCATAAGAGAAAAAATGAATATTGGTTATTCAATAGTAGATTATATACGGTATAAGCAATTAAATTGGTATGGGCACGTACGACGAATGCAAGAAGAAAGATTACGCAGGAAAACGTTGGAATGGTGTCCACCTGGAAGAAGGAGGAGAGGAAGACCTCGAAACTCGTGGATGCAGGAAATAAGAACTGGAATGAGAGCAAGAGGACTGGAGGACATGGATTGGATGGAGAGAGAAGAGTGGAGAAGAAAAATAAAACTTTAGGCACAGAAAGATATGTAAACATTAAAATTCTGTATATAAATAAATAAAAATTATTATTATTATTATTAAAATTCACAAATATGTCGACTTTTGTGTGTTCCCCCCCCCACCAGAAGAAACACGACACTTCCAAACCTTTTTTTTTTTTTTTTTAACAATTTTACACAGTTTGTGTTTCTTAAAATCTCCTGACAATCTGCCTGAAGGTTCTTGTGAAGGGTCCCTTGGTTTATGTTTACTGTCTGTTGTAAATAACCATTTACGTCAACTATACCAGCTGTTTCTTCCTTTTTCACTGATGCAATCCCTGGCCAACTCTAAAAGAATGTTTTGTAGGGAATCCTTTTTGTGAATTCACAACTTTGAACATAAGAAATTAATTGAACAAAGAGCATTTTAAAATCAGCCTCATGGGCTAGTGGTAAGTGTTTCTGACTACTGTTTATGAGATCCGGGTTCGATTCCGGCTCAAACCATAGGAATTTTTCTTTAAAGAGAATTATTCCTGTGGTTGCCTATGGTCTGGAATTTAGGTTAAAAACTCTCTTGCCGCTTCATTATCACTTATCACTCATCATACCATCGGGGTAACGTAACTCCGCCTTCCAGGTGCCCCAAGCTAAGAAATGGATTACAATTTTGCCAATCCTAGGGGAGAAAACCAGAAAAGGATATCCCTGAAAAAATACTAGTTATAATAAAAGTTTGGGAATTATTAATCAAGTTTTGAAACCATCCCCTGTACAAAAAAAAAACACCAGATAACGTTTACATTACACTGGCTAGACCAGTGTTGACCTATGGCAGTGAAGCATGGACACTAAAAAGACAACATGAAAGCAGAATAACGGCTTGTGAAATGAGATTCATGCGCAGAACAGCTGATTACACCAGATGGGATCAGGAAAGGAACACCGATATCTTAAAAGAATTGAAGACTACGCATATTTTGGAATATATTAAACAGTACCAACTAAATTGGAAACACCATCTTGAAAGAATGAGTTCAAATCGGATCTCCAAAGCTATTAATACTTATATACCAAGAGGACGAAGATCTCTAGGCCGTCCTATGAAACTCTGGAGGAAAATTTTTCTATAGGATCGTAACAGACCTTGGCCTAATACTTAGAAGGAAGAAGAAGAAGAAGAAGAAGAAAGCCAGAAATGTCATAAAAGAAAATCTGGTAGCTTTAGGCAAAAAAAATGTATATTGTACTACTTTTTTAGACCATTTAACTGTGTTCCGCAAAAAAGAGTAATGCATAAACGCATTGTATTTTACAATGCAATTTTACTTTCTAACATTTTCTACAGTTTTTCTGTCTCTCTCCGCCTCTTGCCAGTGTCTATGCAATGTGAATCATAAGTAGTAGAGATCATTCTTATTGGCCGTTTGTCTTTCCATATTTCAACTAATACCTCGCCCTTTCTTCTTTTTTTTTCGTTTATACTGTTTTTCCTTTTCGTTTTACCTTTTTTTTCCTGTTTTATTAACTTTTTTTTATCCTCACATAGACACAAGGACAGGATACACACACCCAGACCCAGGATGGGGATTTACAATCCCCTACCCCGCCAGGAATCGAACCCGGGTCACCGGAGTGGAAGGTAGGGATTCTACCGACTACGCCACGGCAACGGACGTAAACAAGATTTTTTTAAATTTCTTTCTTTGTCGTTTTCTTTCGTTTACTTTTTCCTTTTTTGATTTACCATTGTCAACCTTTTTATCTTATTCACACATACAAACACAAGACAAGACACACACCCAGACCCAAGGTGGAGATTTAAAATCCCCTTACCCCGCCGGGAATCGAACCCGGGTCGCCGGAGTGGAAGGTAGGGACTCTACCGACTACGCCATGGCGTTGGACAAATCTGAAATATGAATCTCATTTCTTCAGATTTCTTTGCTTGAATTTCAATATCTGATGGAATACCTCTGTTTGCTCTCATTATACCACAGACTCTAGAATCATTCATCAGAATAGTTCTGCGAGATTTATGATATTATAGAAATTGTCCTGATAAACATGATGATATCATCATCATCATGTTTAGCGTAACAACCCGGTCAAGTCACAGCCTCCCTAAGAACTCTCCTCTAGACCTCTCTATTCCTGGCGACTGATCACCAATTTTGAATTTTAACCTTTTGGACATCATCCAAAACTCCTCCATCCACCTAGCTTTAGGTCTTCTAACATTTCTTCTTTCGTCTGGATGATCCATCATTTTTTTAACCGTTTCAGTATTATTCATTCTCTTCATACTTTTAATCTAGCTATTTCAATCTGCAACAATGTCTGGTGATTTATACACGTGATATAATTCATCATTATATCGTATTCGCCATTTTCTTATTTCCTGAATGGGTTAATGTTACGAATACATAGATTATTTTACATAGATATTTTATTTATTTGATAGATTATTTTAATTATCCCATATAAAAACAGTTGTGCAATATAAAGCTTTTAGACATATTATATTTCAGGACAGAATTTTGATTATGGCAGGAACAAAGATTGCAAGGCTAAATGTAAAATCTCTGCATTTAGACTATAGGAAATGTTAGTACAGTTAAGTTATAGCTGTAGGTACAGAAGCTTAGTATATAAACCTTGCAAAATATGGGACTCGTGTCTGTCTGTTGAAGCAGTGAGCTGATGGGCAAGTCTGCATACCATTTTTCTTAATAAAATATACCTAGGACAATTAAAAAGGGAGTCAATTATCTTAAATAGTTAAATACTATATTTCAAGTGTAAGAGTTATTAGATAATTATTAGGATGTAACTTAGGGCAAATTTGTAAACCAACATCTCCCTCTCTCGAAACTCAAGAAAGTTCGAATGTAGGTTTCTTAATATAAGCTTAGATTAGTTATTTAGGGTTAGAATACTTAGGATTATTGTAATCATTATTCTCTAGAAATAAAATAGTTAAAATTAAGAATCCATTTATTTATGTTCGAAAACACGTATGCCATTATAACTAATATATTCACATACTAACGCTCGGCTAGAACCGCATGCTACCAAATATCCAAGTCCCGAAGGTTCTTTAAGCCCTAAGAAAGCCAACAATTCGTAACAGTCAATATATTCTTCTCAGAATTTTCGTTAAAAAAATTCCGAGCTCAGGAATGGTATTTTCAGTCAAGACCCAAGTCTCACTGCCAAAACGTTAGCACAGGGGTTATTAATGCCTTATATAATCTAATTTTTGTGTTAAAAGTAAGATATTTTTATTTAAAATATTTTATCATTCCATAATAGCATTTATTGGCATTTTGAATTCTATTACTTATTTCCTCTTTAATTTCTTAAGTGTTGTTGATATGTGTCCCCAGACATACAACATGATGATGTAAGCCCACATTATTCTGCACCACGGGCATAACAATTTTCTTTTTTAAAGAATTTTACCCTCATCTGTGTACATCTTCATATTACATATAAACCCAGTTTTTGCTTGTAGACCATATTTTATAATTTTGCTGCGAGTATATGTTCTAATTCCAAGCCAATTGCGCCATTGTATCATTCCTTCATCGAAGAAATGTTCCTGTTCAGGACTATTCAATGTTCTAAATTTCTGCAATAAATATTCATAGACTTGATTGCATTTTAAAACAGCCTAGAATAATCATTTTTTGCGCGATAGTGCGTTTTGTCGTACTTATCAGCAATGGCAACCATTATTGAAAGTTCAACTTCCTACATTTCGGGGTTGCCAACCTAAATAACTATACTGTAATATTATATTTACACCCACGTGCGGGAAGTAAAACCACTGCCCTCTATGTAGGCCCATACTACGTACAATGTATATACATAAAATGTCCAAACGGTAGTGTTAATATACATTATACGAAACAAATAACTACATTTTAAATTAACTGAACTTTATTTGAAACAATATAAAACAATAAATACGTACTTGCGGCCATGTTATCAATAATTGTTCTCAAGGCCTCCTGTTATTTCAACTAAAAAACATTGCCCACACTATTAACGTTAGTCAATTGTTTATAATGAACGCAAGCATTTCCAACAAAGATGCTATTATTTTACTATTATTTATTATTTTGAAAACATCACGCAAAAAATAATGTACAACGCACGTTTGTGAAGTGTTTTACAGAATCTCGGAAATTAAAAAACCTCGCTATCGCTTGGTTTTTAAACATTTTTTCTCGATTCTGTAAAAACCACTTCCCAACCTTGCATCGTAATATACTATGTCATACAGTATTACTATTATCATTAAAATGCCATGGCTGCCTGCTATATTGTATCGAAACGATTTCGACTCGTTGTCTGAAAAAAAAATATATATATATATATATGGGCGTACATATAAGAGGATCAGAAGGCCAGTAATCTCTCATATTATTTTTCCTTATCTGCCCATCAGAAACCTAGTTTTTTTTCTCCTCAGGTACTGTAACATCAGCCCATTTCAAACACTTTGAACAAGATTTGAATTTATTTTCATGTTGCCTGTAGTACAAATTTGATGGTTCAACAAAAAGCTCAATGAGATCGTCTCCAATTACAGTACAGCATTAACAATCTTAGTTAAAGAACTTGGTTCACTAGGTTTATATAGATATTTAACTTTTTTTCCCCTAAGAAAAGGTTGCTTTCTGGTGCACTGTTAGTTTTACTTCAACCTATTTTGCACACTATCCCGCGCCTTAGTCGAATGGTTAAGGCAAGATGCCTTGGCGCAGAGCTGCGGAACTTGCACTGGTTCGTATCTCCATGGGTAAAACATGTTCTCATTGAATTTAGGTCAGTTTGGATCCGGTGCCAACCCTACATCATGAGGAATTTGGGTGTAGCTATATTGAGTAGCGGCTTCTTAGGAAAATGTTTGGACCAAAGAGAGATGAACAGACGGGTGAATGGAGAAGACTTCACAACATTAAACTACATGGCCTTTATAGGAAGCCAGATATTTATAATAAGAACAGTTAAGTCTCGTAGACTGCGATGGGCAGCACATGTTGCACGTATGGGGAATGAAAGACGTGCATGGAAGCTTCTTGTAGGAAAGCCAGAGGGAAAACGCCCAGTTGGTAGACCAAGAATGAGGCGGGAGAACAACATTAACTATGATTTGAGGGAAGTAGATTATACATGGAATGATTGGAAAGCATTAGCTCAGGATAGGGATGTATGGAGAGCTTATGTCCGCGCGGCCATGAACCTACGGGTTCAATAGTGCCAGTGAGTAAGTAAGTAAGTAAGTAATGAGTAGTAGCGGCTCCAGATTGAGAAACTATAACGACTAGGACACCCGACATGCGACCAAATGTTACCCCTACAATGGCTGGATGATCGTCTACCTCTGTGATTAACACGTGTAAGTGTGAGGCCAACAGCCGAATGGTGGGCCAAGAGCCTTCCAGGTCTGTCCGGCCATGTCATCATCTTTATCTCCTACCAGGAGCATAGGCCACCCTCAAAGCATCACCATCGGATCCTATTCTGAGGCAATTTCTACATTTCCTTCCAGGTTTTCTTCTCCTCTTCAATTTCTTAAAGAATGGTTCTCTTCCATATCTGTTTCGGTCTGCCTCTTCCCCTGTGTTCTTGGGGGTTCAAATTCAATGAAATTCTTTCAATCGAATCATGGTCTTTTCTTAATGTATGTCCAATCGAGTTCCATTTTCGGTTTTTTATTTCAATTTTAATTCCTTTCTGGTCAGTTTTTTCCAACAATTCGTCGCGTCATGGATTTTTTGCACACTGTTTTCACTATCTACTTCTGATTTACTATCATTATCTTCACTCACACATCTGGTCCACTTGCCTTCGAGTTATGGTCTGTGAACTTGAAGTTCCATTTGAACTAGATATAAGTAAATCAGTTGAATTGTCATCATTATCACTAAATTCAAATTCAGAAACATCTGAAAATTATCCGCATATACTTACTTACTCACTGGCACTATTGAACCCGTAGGTTCATGGTCGCGCGGACATAAGCTCTCCATACATTCCTATCCTGAGCTAATGCTTTCCAATCATTCCCTGTATAATCTACTTCCCTCAAATCATAGTTAATATTATTCTCCCACCTCATTCTTGGTCTATCAACTGGGCGTTTTCTCTCTGGCTTTCGTACAAGAAGCTTCCATGCAAGTCTTTCATTCCCCATACGCGCAACATGTCCTGCCCATCGCAGTCTACGAGACTTAACTGTTCTTATTATATCTGACTTCCTATAAAGACCATGTAGTTCATTGTTAAGTAGTCTTCTCCATTCACCTGTCTGTTCATCTCTCTTTGGTCCAAAAATTTTCCTAAGTACTTTATTCTCAAATATTTGTAATATCCTTTCCTCCCTTAAAGTAAGAGTCCATGTTTCGCACCCATATAATATAACTGGTAGAATAATAGTTTTATATATTTTCAGTTTAACATTTTTTGAAAGGAGTTGGGACATCAAAAGTCTCTGCAATGCATAATAGCACGCATTCCCAGAATTAAGCCTATGTTTAATTTCTTTGTGCATCTCATTCATATTTGTGATTATTGTTCCTAGGTATTGAATTCAGCCACTTCCTCAAAATTTCCCTCATTTGTCATTAGCTGTCCATTTCGTAATATAATGTATTTCTACGTGTGATCACATATTTAGTTTTTATTGATATTTACTTCCAGTCCTAATTTTTTAGTGTTCTCAATAGTGTGTGCGTGTTGTCCTTTAGTATCTCCTCGCTATCGGCCAATAATACTACATCATCAGCATAAACTAACAGCTTATTAACACCATTGTGTTGTAAGATTCCCTCGTTCTCTAAAGATTAATGGCATGCTCTAGTACAAAATTAAATAGTAGAAGAGATAGTGCATATCCTTGCTTCAACCCATTCTGGATTTCAAAAGTGTCCAAAACTGTTTGCCTACACACACCCTACTCTTTGTGCCATTTAGACACATTCGTATAAGTCTAACTAACTTTTTAGGAATTCCAAACTCCAACAGGATACTATATACCTTCTCCCTCTTAATTGAATCATATGCTTTTTTGAAGTCTACGTATAGTTGATGTACAGTACCATTATATTCCCATTTCTTTTCTAAAATCTGTCTTATACTAAAAATCTGATCTGTTGTAGACCTGTTTCTTCTAAATCCACATTGATGATCTCCTAGAATATCATCAATATAGGCAGTAAGTCTGCTTACTAATATATTTGTTAGAATTTTGTACGAAGTTGAAAGTAATGCATATAAGGATGCTATTACTTCCTCTTTAGTCAGACAAATCCTTCTCGAAGATATGTTCTTCCGTTATTAACATCCAAGAAATATCTTAAGAGCTTTCATATAATTTAAGCCTATAGTTTATTGACATACTAGTAGAGTTGGTATCGATACCAACGACGAATGCGACGAATGAATTCAGATAGAGTTCCCAAGGCCATGCCTCGTTATTGTCCAACAGGGAAGAGATCTCTGGGCCGTTTAAGGAAACGCTGGATACAAAATTCATCAGTGAGATCATAACAGGCCTATAGGCCTAAGACTTGGTTGGATGAAGAAGAAGAAGACTTTATTACACTAAGCGAGAGAGTGGCAGGTGAAAATAACTGCAAAGGTGGTCTTACTAGGTTCAGAATGAGACCGATCTGTAACGGCGCGGGAGGGACTATCTACCATACATACGAGAGTTTCAAACTGTGAGGCGTGTCTCTCTAGGGAGGCGCGAGAAGTTTCAGAAAAAGGTCCTAGAATGTGATATTTAGGGCAAGGCATTTAATGACCTGTAAATTGGTAAACAAATTCAAAATAAAAAATGCATTTATGACCTAAAAATACAAAAATGACCAATGAAATAAAATAATGACGAATAAGAAGTTAAGAATTACCAATAAAAAATACTATTTATTAGATTGAGTACTCACTTGATTATTGACTTATATAAAATTTAACTTGACATCAAAATATTAAAAGAAAAGTATTAAAAATATATATTAGAGTACCTTTTACGGAAGAAAATCCATTTCAATTACACAGTGCACTTTTACAACAATTTTGAATTGCAGTTAACAATCAAAATAGGGGTAGAAGCTAGAAGCTAACATGAGCTCTAAGAAATTGAATAAAATTCCTAGAAGTGGGCAAGTTCATTAAGCAAATACCATGAAAAATAGAGGTAGTAGTTAGCAAAACGTCTACTTAATTCCAAGAAATTGTATTGACATGGAAAAATACTGAATTATAATAAAAATCTCAAATCAAATACAACTAATGTCACAGCCTTCCGGAAAAGTGTAAAAAATGCTCAAAATGACCTAAAATTGCCAAAAAAAGACATATCCCTAGGAAAGTTAAGAAAATGCAAAAAAAACGCCCTAACGAATTGCTTTTATTTAATCAGTTTTTTAATGTCATACATTTTCATATATGCAAGCAATGTTTCAACCTTCATAAGAAAAAGATGCAAAATCATTAATTGCCTTGCCCTAGTGATATTATTAGGTCTGTAGGCTACTATATTATAAACATGTCTATAATCGAACACATATAGTTAATTCAGCATAAATAAACTTTTATACAAATAAGTAACAAGAGAACGGTTAAGAATTACAAGCTGAAACCTACCTTGAAATTTCTTTCAGGGAAGCGTTGTGATTACCAAGCCTGTATCCAAAAAAAAATATATAGGCCTACACTTTTTAAGTAAAATCCAGCGCCAAATCTCTCTTTTAAACTATGGGGAAGCAATACAACTACCGAACTGATAGATTGATTACCCTCACTACTGCCGTCCGCACCGCGCCCCCCTCACTCCACTCCGCTCTTACTATCTTGCTCAAGCAGGGAGTCAAACTGCTCCTTACAGTGAATTGCCATTCTTCGATTCTTGTGCCTTGCAGTTAAAAACGGCAGATACTATTTTGGACACGGCCTTGGTACGTCACAACGCTTTTCTGGGAGAAATTTCAAGGTAGGTTTCGGCATTATGGTTGACAGTTTCCTTGTAAGAGCCTACGTTAATATTTATTAATGGAATAAAAAGTTGAATTATATGATTGGGATATGAACAGACAGATGAATGGAGAAGACTACATAACAGTGAGCTACATGATCTTTATAGGAACCCAGATTTATTAAGAACAGTTAGGCCTAGACCTCGTGGACTGCGATCGGTATAACATGTGGCACGAATAGAAAATGAAAATAGGATATGGAAACTTTTTGAAGGAGTACCAGAGAAGGAGCGCCCAGTAGGTGGCCAAGAATGAGTTGTGAGCATAACATAACCACCATTTTATGGAATAAATTATACAAGGAATGATTGGAAAACATTAGCTCAGGATAGGGACGTATGAAAATCGTAAGTCCACGTTGCCATAAACATGCGGGTTTGATAGTACCAATGAGATAGATAGTTACGTATATTAAATCCCTATTGTTAACATGAATTAATATCTTACTTATCACACTGCAATGACACTGGTTAATAACATATAAATTTGCAGATCTCGTGCAACAATGACACATATATTCATTAACGACTCATAAATTGAACATAGTTTACCATTGTGATGGTCTTTCTTTTAGGGACATATTTTTTACATATTTAATCATGTATTCATTAATGATCCATAAATTAAACATATTTTATCATTGTGATGGTCTTTCTTTTAGGGACTTTTTTACATATTTAAACATATATTCATTAATGATCCATTAATTAAACATATTTTACCACTGTGATGATATCTCTGTATTAGGAGAGCATATTTTTAGACATATTTAAACAAATATTCATTAAATATTCATAAATTAAACATATTTTATCATTGTGATGGTCTTTCTTTTACGGATTTTTTTTTACATATTTACACATATATTCATTAATGATTCATAAATTAAACATATTTAACCATCGTGATGGTCTTTCTTTTAGGGACTTTTTTTTTGACATATTTAACTTTTTGGCGGTTGAGGGAAGCCTCAACAGCACAGAGTAGGCCTATAATAATCCCATGATATGCCTACTGTATTAATGCATCATAAATTATAAGTATCAACAATTCTAAGAATATTCAGTAATGCTAATGTAAAATATATATTAATGTTTGTTTAGAAAATGAAAATCAACTTTCTTTTGGTCGAGATCTAACTTTCTAGCTATTAATAAGCTGTTAGTTTATGCTGATGATGATGATGTATATTATTAGGTGATAGCGAGAGATACGAAGGGTCAACACGTACACTCTATTGAGTAACACAAAGAAATTGGGACTGGAAGTAAACATCAATAAAACTAAATATATGTTCACACATCAAGTACAATATATAATGGAAATGGACAGTTAATGGGAAATGAGGGAACTTTTTGAAGAAGTATCTGAATTCAAATACCTAGGAATATAAATTACAAAGGAATGAGATGCACAAAGAAATTAAACTCAGGTTCAATTCTGGAAATATATGCTATTATAATTACAGGGACACTTGTCATCCCAACCTCTCTAAAAAAATATTAAACTGAAAATATATAAACTGTTTATACTTCTACTTGGATGCGAAAAATGGAGTCTTACTTTAAGGGAGGAAAAATATACGAATATTTGAGAATTAAGTTCTTAGGAAAAGTTTTGAACCAAAGAGAGACGAACGGACAGACGAATGGAGAAGACTACATAACAGTGAGATACATTATCTTTATAGGAAACCAGACTTAATAAGGACATTAAAGTCTCGTAGGTTGCGATGGGCAGGACAAGTGGCACGTATGGGGAATGAAAGAGGGGCATAAGCTTCTTGTATGAAAACTAGAGGGAAAACATCCAGTTAGTAGACCAAGAATGAGGTGGGAGAATAACATTAAATATGATTTGAGGGAAGTAGATAATACAGAGGAAGATTTGAAAACATTAACTCAGGATAGGGATGTATGGAGAGCTTAAGTAGGCGCTGCCATGAACCTACATGTTCGATAGTGCCGGTGAGTTAGTTAGTTAGAGCTTGGGTCGAGATAGACATAAGAATTTGTAATAACATGTAATATTAATATATTACTTCTCCAGCATGAATCTGTCCGGGTGGACTAGTGATTTCTTACCGTGCTTGCGTCTGGTTCCATTGAATTAAAACTCGATCGAGTTCGATAGATTTTTCAATGCTTAAAAAACTTTGAGTATGGATTCTTTCGGATGAAAACTAAAGTCGTGGGTACCGTGTCGTTGATTTACGGCATATAAAATAAACTCAAACCTGAAAAAGAAGCCCTTGGGCAAAATTTTTGGCTCTTTCATGCCCATATTTGAATGGCGACGCTAATGGCCTTGGCTGTTAACGATCATCATTAGATGATATTAATGACAACAAACAAGATAGAAAATATTCGTTGTTGTGGTCTAGGGGAAACATCATTAATTTTGGAAAGAGCGGGCAAGGGTTTGATAACCGGTTGGGACAAGTTTCCTCGGCGACTTTCTTTCCCCTTTTCGTTTGAGACAAATATCAAGAAACTTTAAGACTCAAAAAGTTTAAAAACACCATCTGTTCATCATAATCACATTGTTTAAAAACACATTACAAGTACTCAGGGTGGGATATTACAGGTTTTCTAGTATAATATATTAGGGGTTCAGAGCAAAAATGGACCAAGTCGAAATATTGAAAATCCTAGTTGTAGGGCCATTTGTGAATTTGACTTCTGAATATCATATATTTTTTGATTAAGAGGCGATGGTGGCACCAAGTATTTGTATTTTTTCTTTTTCACACGTACCATTATTTTAATTCTTCATCTGCAATGAAATTAAGTAGTTTTACATTTATGCGAGTTTTCTGCAAAAGAGGTAAAAATGACTTGGTGAGTAAAAACTTTTTTCCTCCGAACCCACTCAGTATATCTCAGGGAACTGGTAACCTTTTCAACCTTGAGATTTTTAAGGTGCATATTAATCCCTACTTCCCCAAATAAAGGGGTAATTTTTCCCGAATGACGCAAAAATGTGTTTCCGATTATTCGTAATTACCATCGTACTAATGACAGTTTTTGAGCCATAGAAGTGCATATTTTGTGGCAAGTTGCTGCACAAATAAACTAACTCACTGGCACTATCGAAAACCCATAGGTTCCATGTCCACAGGACATAAGCTCTCCCTAACATCCCGAGCCTGATCTATTGTTTTCCAATCATCGAAACCCTGTATAATCTACTTCCCTCCAATCATGGTTAACGTTATTCTCCTCCAGTACGGTAAGAGAGTTTTTTTATTATGCAGAAACTATCATTTCAATTTGCTATAAAATAAAATTCTATTTAATTTATGTAATGTCATTGGTGGACGATGTCACCGAGTAATACAAAGTTTCAATCAAGAGTCCGATCCAATGATTTTATGTGGGTGAAAATCGCGTTGAAAGATTCCGTTACATAGATAGATACAGGTCAATGCTAATAATAAAGCGTGTAATATAGGCGTCTTCATAAAATATATTTTAATGGAAATGTTGTAAACTATCGAGATGAAAAAGTATAGGAATTCTACCAATAATGTGAACCGTTTACGATTAGAGGGAACGCTTCTGCCATGTAGACAAAAATTCATTCAATCTAGTCATTACATATGCAGTCCTTCAGAAGCGCTATGACAGTTGAGTATATCTATATATATCTATAGCTATATATATAGTAGATAGAAGTAAAGAGTGCAATAAATTAGAGTGAAAATTGAAGCCTGCAATATTTTATATCTCTCAGTGAGCATCCCCTACTTTAAATTTGTTCTGCATAAGCCTTTTTGTCATGTCTTTCGGAATTATATATTTACAAACGGAACTCCATATGTCTTAAGGATGACATAATGTTTTCACTTTTAAAATAAAGGATCGATGTAGACGCAGGTGTAATTAAACTCTAAAGAAAACGAGGGGAAAATATTCAACTTGAATTTTCAGTGACAGATATGACGACGTGAATGTTGTAAATGTGTGCGGATTGTAACGTCATGCACAGGTAGGTCGGTGTCCGTGTGTGTCTGGACCACAGGAACCGGATTTAAGCTTCCGGAATGTGCATAGAATAGTGGGTGTGACCAGGTTATCGTCCTGCAGCAAATCGGTCACGCAGTCGATATCGTTTTTTTATGTATATAAAAAAAATGAACGCAAAGCGCAAGGCCGTGCCGCTTCGGAATAGCAAAATGTCTCCGTCGCGGACTTCAGCAACTCCTCGACCAGTTCTGTTCTTCGCGGAGTAATTTAGCGCCTTGCGTCCGTATTCTAATATTATTAACTAAACTCACTCTATTTTTATCTTACATCGGTTAATTATTATTGGACAGACATGGTCAGTCACATACAAAATGCGCAGGTGCTACAGGAAATTAATTTAACAATTATCGTAGACGTAGTATAGAGAAAAACCAAACTTGTTTAATGATTTTTAAATTATATTTGGGTTTGAAAAATCTCTTTTAACAAAACAAAAGTTATGACAATATGCGGAAAAAATAGTGAGGATTAAAACAGAATTGAACCGAAACATTATTGAACAAATACCCGAATTTAATAACCTTGGACAATAATTTCTAAAACAAATTACAGAAATATAATATAAATGGAATAATTAAACGGCAATTTGGGTGTAGCAATTGTCCATAGAAACTAAATTACGTTTACACAATATAACAGCAAAATCCTCTCTAAAATATAGCAGTGAAAACAGAATCTTCAATAATTCTATACATAAAAACAAATTACAGGATGCACATGTTTTTACGTCCTCTTTTAGGTCTAAGTAGGTTGGATACAACAATAAATGTTGACTTCCATGAAAGGTTGAAAGATAAAAACAGAAAATATTCAACATATCAAAAGAATTGATTGATTCACCTCCACACATTGGATTCAAATCTGTTACTATACAAGGCATTCCAGTATCAAACTTCAAGAACACAGAGAGCGGAAGATTAAAAAATGCTGGAGAATTTGTGAACATCTTGAGATATAGGAACAGGCTCAACTGAGTCTAAACCTAAAATGTTCATGAATATAATAATGATAGGATTTTGAGTTTGTGATACATTACTTTAGATTTACTGCTAATTGGGAAGAAATAAATAAAGTCCTAATCTGCATTTTAACCTAATTAAAATAAATTTTGTGGAAGTAGGGTAAAAGTATATAAGATCCGATTTTATTGACTTTTATTTCGTAGGTTAATACGTCAAAAACACAGAATTTTTCTTCCTCTACCATAAGGTAAAATTCTTAAGGGGGGATGGTACACTCACAATATTATTTTAGCTACATTTAGATACACATTACTAGAAAAGTACTACATAGCCTTATGAAACGTGTATGCATATAAATGCATATGTTTTACGCATCCCATGCTTTTTATAGCTTTAAATTCTACAATTTAAATATTTTGTATGAATAAATTGAAAGTAAAAAAATTAAAATTATATATGCAAATAAAACATTTATTACTTTTTTTCCGGAAAGGAATTCAAAAAGGAATGTAAAAAACATATGCAGTTATATGCATACATAAGTTTCATAAGGCCAGGTCCAATACTTTTTCTAGTAACGTGTACCTAAATATAGCTAAAATAACATTGGGGACATAGGGTATAGCAACTCCCCTTAAGTAATAGCTAATTTTTATTGTAGATATCCCTTGGTCAAAAGTATTGCAAATCCCCGATTCATTGTTAACATTTAAATATTTCATATGCAAATATAAAATGTGAGACTGCATGTGAAAACCCTACATAATGAAGAAAATATCAGTTTTCTGTTTTTTTACTGAACTGGAGAGGGGAGAAACCGCTGATGATAAAAAAATCATGTTTTAGGACAAAATTAATTTTTTATTAGATTTTTGAAAACTTTAGTTTTAAAATAGACATTTTTTTAATTATATCAAAAGTTGGATTATAATTTGGACGTTGATAAAACGTGTTTGCACATTATTGACAAACTTTTAGCTGTATTTGTATATGTAGTTCATGAAGTAATCTAACAGATGGCGACAAAATAGAAATATCGAATATTTTGTCTTGATTCACTGTGGTTTTGCTTTATTGAAAAAATTATGTCTGCCGACTTAAGGGGGTTTACCATACAGCCACACAAAAAACGATGCATAGACTACTGAAAAAAATAGTTTTATGAACTTTAGAAATTACTTCTTATTTTACGTTTCTCTCAGTACAAACGACGGTCATCATCAGTGTGTTTCGTTTCTTAGGGCATACATACTAACTGAACTTTCGGGTTATTTATGGTATTTGTATGGTGTCTGTGTTGGCCCCAGAATAGAGATATCACTTATCTCGAGAAGTTCTCTAATGTCTTGTGCGGTCATAATAGTATGTATGTAATTCAGAGATAAAAATCTTCTCCCGACAAGTTGTGTCCTTGTATGGCCCGGGTGTTGCGGAGCACATAAATATACTTATAAAAGAAAAAAAAAAAAGAGAGAGAGAGAGAGAGAGAGAGAGAGAGAGAGAGAGAGAGAGAGAGAGACAGACAGACAGAACGAAAGAAAGAGAGAGAGAGGAGAGTGAAAGAGAGAGAGAGAGAGAGAGAAAGAGAGATTTTGAATATTATATTCTAAAGGAAGCACGGCTGAATTGAAATACGTAGGATCAATAATCACAAATAGGAATGAGATGCACAAATAGATTAAACATGGGCTCAATTCTGGAAACGCTTGCTATTATGCATTACAGAGACTCTTGTCCCAACTCCTTCGTTAAACTGAAAATATATAAAACTGTTATTCTCCTAGTTATGTGGTATGGATGCGAAACACGGACTCTTACTTTAAGGAAGGAAAAAAGTTTGCGAGTATTTGGGAATAAAGTTCTTAATAAAATTTTGGACTAAAAAGAGATGAGCAGACATGCGAATGAAGAAGATTACATAACAGTGAACATCATTATCTTTACAGGAATCGAGATAAGTAAGAAGAGTCAAGTCTCCGTAGACTACGACGGGCAGGACATGTAGCACGAATGGGGAATGAACTAGAGGCATGGAAGCATCTTGTAGGAAAACGAGAGGGAAAATGCCCATTTGGTTGACCAAGAGTGAGGTGAGAGAATAATGTTCACCATGAATTGAAGGAAGTAGATTATGCAGATGATGATTTGAAAACATTAGCTCAGGATAGGGAAGTGCGGAGAACTTATGTCCATACGGCTATGTACCTACGGGTTTGATAGTGCTAGTTAGTTAGTTAAATTAAGCCCTAGTTTTTTTATGAAATCATAAAGTACATAAATGATTTTTCATAAAATAGGCCTATAGTCCAAAAACACAGTCTATGCCCTATATGTAGCGTAGGGCTGAGTTATCTTAATTAAGAGAAGAGCCAGATAGAAGACAATACAATTTTTATTTAAAGGGCTAACTAAAACCCGGCGTGCGCTGCTACTCTCCTAAATAAAGCAAATAGTTTTTTAGGTTTAGTTCAATAAGTAAAAAGAAAAATAATTATAAATTTATGTCGTCATTATTTTTTATATATCTCGTGCTGATTTCCTGGCTTTGCCTGGAAATCTACTTATCCCGATCTTCTTGGCATCAATGGGTTGAAAGACAAAACTGTTTTCTTGTGAGTTAACTAATTTGTATAGGATAGGCATTTGCTGTCGCGGAGCTTATTGTACAATTTCTTGAGATATTTAATTCAGTGAACATTAATTTGGTGTATTCGTTATGGTTTATGCTGCGTACGCGTTTTAAGCTTCCAAAAAGCGACTTTTGTAGTAGTGCACCGATGTCTTTTTTTTTTTTTTTTTGAGCTCTGACTCTCTAGTAAGTTCGATAATATGTTATATACGTTAATTTTTCCAGTAAAATTCTCTAAATGATGGTAAAAAAAACATTCAAAACAGTCAAGTGGTTTTTGAGTTCATAAAGGACAGACAAACAAACAAACAGACTGACTCATATTCACTTTTATACATAAAGATTAAGCCCAATTCCCCACTAAATTTTGAGGCTGGACGTTCACTAGCGCCATTTGAAGAGTTTGAAAATCACTAGAATAAAATTTGAACATAGGAGTAAAGCTAATGTCAAAAAAAGGTATTTTCAATAACGTGCTCTATAAAAATATTCAGAAATTTTCTTCCGACTAATCTCAAAAGAATTGTAGTGCAAACTATCGTATTGCCGCATATTTGATTATTGTGACATCTTAGTGATGGACTTTAGCGATGATCTAACACATAAATTACAACGTATTCATAACATGCATATCAGACATATTTAATAATTCCTAAATATGAACATATTTCTTCATATTTCCGCGAACTATGTTGGCTCCATTTTCATGAGTATATAAAAATGCATTATCTTAGTCTTCTTCTTCTTCTTCTTCTTCTTCTTCGTCAGGCTCTACGACTTCCAGTGTAATGTCTTGGCCTTCTCAAACCAGTTTACGCCACTTCTTCCTATCTTGTGCAGTAGATTTCAAATAAAAAATCCCCATCTCTCTCAAATCTTCAATTACGTCATCTTCCCATCGATCCTTGGGTCTTCCCCTTGGTCTTGTTCCCTGTGGCTTCCAATTTAAAATATCATTCGGCAATCTTCCCTTTGGCATTCTTAGTGTATGTCCAAACCATTGTAATCTTTTGTATTTGATGAAACTAACTATAGTTTCTTTATTATTCTTGAGGTATTATCTTAGTCTGCTATTCAAAATTATACATATGTCTACACCAAGCTACTTATCCTCTCGTTTCCATCTCCTATCCTCCAATCACAATTTGGATACACGATCGCACAAGAACCTCCCATTATTCTAGTTCCTATTTTGTGGAAAGCAACGGGAAGCTACCACACCTACAATTACCTAGTAAAGCTGCAAGCATAGCATGAAAATGCTATGATTACAGTGAAGGACCTGCCTTCGGGCAGAATTACTATGGATGGATTCTGTATTTAGTGCTAGACTCTGGAACCACAAGAAATCAGGGACCGTCAGACATTAGCTTCCTTTAAAATCAATCTTAATCCCTTTCTTTTATAATTTATCTTCAATGTATTATTTGATGGTTTCTGATGTTTTGCTTCTCTAGTAAAATTGACTTGATTCATCATATTTTTTAATATCGTAATATTTTTTGCTGGTTAAGTGGAAGAAAAGCCTTTTAGCCTTAACTCTGGCAGGTTAATAAATTATTATTATTATATTTTATATTAGATATTAATCGGATATTTGTAAATAAAAAGAACCAGAATGATATATGCATATAGCCATAGGCCCTTGTTTGAAGCCATAATAATATAGGATTGTTTAAAGAAAATATCTAATGGAATTTTTGTTGTGACATGCAATACAAGCCTTTAAAAAATATACATAATGTAATGGATCTTTGCGCTATGTAACTTTAAGAAAACTTTGTATTCATTTCGAAGTTTTATCGACATAGTGACTATGAGATGGGGAACAATGACATTGTGGACTTTGAGATTGACTAATTAATTTAAATGTGTATTATAAAACTCTCAAAAAGGGACATGCAAACTTCATATAAAGAAAACATCCAATTGGTAGGCCAAGAATGAGGTGGGAGAATAACATTAACTATGATTTGAAAAAGGTGAATTATGCAAGGGATATTTGGAAAATATTAGCCCAGGTTAGAATTATATGGAGAGTTTAAATCCGCGCGGCAAAAAAAAAAAACTCCGGCTTCGATATTACCAGTTAGTTTTGCATTTCTTATTATCATGTTTATTTGCCTTACTTGTACTGACAATTCCCCAAATACTTTGTATTTCAGCCATTGTATAAAATCGAATGTAAGTTTGTGATTTATGAACTTTTAACCATGCAACAGATATTTATGAAAATTTGTACATACAGGTTTTCAGGTACGGAGAGTGTTTAATCACTATTATTCTCTAAAACCATTAGGTGTATGATTTCACCTGAAATGAAAATTTAAAAATCGCTGTAGCGGTCGCAATTTTTGATGATTCACTACGAAACTCAGACCATTCTATTAAAATAAACCGAGGTAGGTATTGGCAAAAAATCAGCGAAATCCGACATTTAGAAGTGGGGGTTTATCTGAAACCCGAACTTAATTGATTCTAGCAACAGCTAGCGCCATATTTGGTTCATCGCAATGTATACCATATAATTTATTTAACCCGTAATTTTCTTTCAACTTTTACAATTAAAAACAAAAACCCATTTAATTTATTTAGGAGTAGCAGCGCACGCCGAGTATTCGCTAGTTGGCTTACAAAATTTGCCTATCCATTTATCATATATTCAGAGCTGATGTATGAATGCAGGCTATGGATTCTAACACGGTCTACCATTACTCAATATTTTTTTTAATAAATACTGTCATCAAAATACGTGGACCCATTCAAAAATGGGATATTTTTGACTACGATGTAACAAGGAGTTATATCAGCTTTATAACTTTCCGAATATTATCACTTAAGTCAGATACTTTATTTTATATCATTTTAATTTTATTAAATTCCATGTTTTTGTTAGTAATTGTTAGTATTACATCACATCATCTTTGTATTTTGTTTAGTCTGTATTTTAATAATATCTTAAAACTGTAATAATTATGTAATTTTTGTATAATTCTACTATTCGCTGGTTGAGTGGAAGAGAAGGCCTTATGGCCTTAACTCTGCCAGCTAAAATAAAGCATTATTATTATTATTTATTATTATTATTATTATTATTATTTATATATTATTATTATTATTATTATTATTATTAATTATTATTATTATTGTTATTATTATTATTATATTAAACTCTGTACTTGTGTCCGATGTAACGGCAAATCGAGGGATATGATAACAAGAAGCCCCTATTATTGAAGGTCTGTGATATAACATACCATCACAGAGACAGATGAAATTAAATGGGGCAATATGGATAATTTGAGGACAGAGAAATGGTTGAATGAAGTTTTTAACAGGGGAAACTGCATGAACCCTGAGAAAAACCTGTCCTTGCTCCTACTCGTTAACTACGAGTCCCGTATTGCTAACTCGGGACTCACAGGTGGAGGGCGAATAGCTAACCACTTAAGTCATGGAGCCGCCTTTTAAGCACTATTTAAACTCTAAGCAAATATGTTATCTATGTGCTAAATATTCGAAAAATATATGCTAAATACTGAAAACATCTTTTCTAAATCATCATCATCATGAACAAATCCGTTTTAGGCCATATGACCTGTGACGGTAAACCTAACGAAGATGGTCTTGATCTTTCCACCGATGTTTTGGTCTTCGTTGGTCCCTATTCCAGTTGGATTATATTGGAACGCCAAAACAATATTAAAACAAAAACGAAGAGAGAGAGAGAGAGAGAGAAAAAAAAGGGAATGGATATAGGAACTCAAAATTGTATGACGTATGACTGCAATTGTGAGTTCCTATATCCGTTCCTTTTTTTTTTCTCGTTTTGTTTTAATATTGTTTTGGCGATCCAATATACTCCAACTGGACATAGGGACCAAGATAGACCAAAACATCGGTGGAAAGATCAATCCATCTTCGTTTTATCCGATTGATCTAGTGATCTTATTCTTATAAACAACAAATATTAGTTTATATTCAGCGTTTTAGGACACATTAACAAGGAAGCCATTGTACATGCAATCTCTGTACTTCTCCGAAATGTGCATAAATCAGGTAGCAACCTTACTGTATTATTTTGAGATGACGTTAAGTGTTGTAATAATAATAATAATAATAATAATAATAATAATAATAATAATAATAATAATAATAATAATAATAATGTTAACAATAAGAGCATTAATTTTAATAATAATAATAATAATAATAATAATAATAATAATAATAATAATGCTAACAAAACAAATAATAGAATTCTACGAAAATAGAAGTAAAGCACCAGTGAATGCCATGAAATAGACTGTTGAATGCAAAAAAGGACTTAAAATCGGCAGGAATTACTCAAGAAGATATCCTAAACAGAGATATCTATAGAATTAAGGCGCAAAGTGGCAAGTGTGGCAAGTTGGCCAAAACGACGAACCAAAAAAAAAAAAAAACTGGAACAACATGGACAGATTAGAGAAAGCAAGCCCATAGCCAAAATTAAGGAATATGGAACTCCTCTAAATACATTGCGTAGTCCTACGTGTGCTCATTCGTAATCAATAAAAATAATTAATAATAATAATAGCTCTATTTTACCTGGCAGAGTAAAGGCCTCAAGGCCTTGCCTACCACTCAACCATGTTAGAAAAAAAAATACAAAAAGTATTCTTAGATCTAAATTACAACAAACTTAATTATTACATCGTGTGTGTGTGTATATATCTTAACATATAAAAACTTCGTGTCACGTTGTTTGTCCGCGATGGAATCCTAAACTACTGAACCGATTTTAATAAAATTTTGCACACTGTGTGCAGTTTGATCCAACTTGAGACACAGGGTAGTTTATAACTAAATTTATAGTCGCATTATTTTTTATTGCAAATTATTTGTTTATTATTTAACAAAGAGTTATAATTATCTGTGAGTTCCATACGATTCTAACAGATGGCGGTGTAAGGTAATTTGGTAAGGTAATTGGTTTATTATTTAACAAAGAGAGATCCAGGCGGCTGTGCTTCTTGTTGCAACCGCGAATTTCAATTGAATTACAAATATTGATTATTTCATAATTTAAGTGTGTTCAGTGTTTATTTTATTTTCAATATATTGATAATAATATTAATTTCGTGTGTAAGTATTAGTTTTAAGTAATCTGGCTGAAAGACAGCAACTTAATTTAAATTTAACTGGACCGAGAAGGGACATACAACAATATGGCGAATCAGTTCTAGAGACCATGAATGATAAGATATCAAGTGAATTTCGGCAAATTGGTATAGACCTATGTGACATAAATCTTACGTTTAAGAAGAATGTCAATTTAAAAACATATGAAGGTCTTAAAGAACGGAATAACAGAACTGTAAGTAGGTCTGTTAGTTATAATAATATGCCTAATATTACAGAAACAATCTCCATGCCTCAATTAAATGAAAAACAAGATGACTATAATAGATCACAATATGATATTACTATACAGAGACTTCTTGATGATGATGAGAATCCAAACTAACAAGTTCGTAGAAAAAAACGAAAGTATACTGAAATCAGCAAGCCTCCTCAAAATATTCCATCAATAAATTTATTTAATCCTTATGATACACTTACGGATGATACTGAGATTGCAGACAACATAAATTCATCTCAATCAACAAAACCACTTCCACATAATATTTAAAGGCAATACGAAGTTCGCCGGGCCAGCTAGTGTATATATATGTGTATATACAGTACAATTATTATTTACAATATATTTTGATTTACTCTTGATATAACGAATGAAATGTAATTTATATAAAAATGAGAAAAGTAATATTAATAACATAAAATAAATTTGGTTCAGGAGAAAAATTGATTATTTAACAACAGCTTAAATATTAAGCGTAACTTAAAAATGTCGAGTGTATGTCAACCCCTGATATCTTGAGGAAGGAAATACCAAGATCGGGCAAAGGCTACTGTGAAAGAAGTAGAACGAGAGGAAGTGCTATGGAGAGGGAATGTTAGTAAACTGTTATCTGGCGACCTAGTATCAATTTTATGGTAAGAATATATAGAGAAATTAGACTGGTCGACAAAGTTTTCTTCACAAGAATTCTGATTTGTGAATCCAGTGCATTTTTTCATACTGAATTCAGATATGTAGTCAGAATGTTTCCACCAGGCACAGTTTTTTGTGACAGCTACTCCTTAAAAATGCACGTATTGGACTCTCACTTAGGGTCGGTTTCACCAACAGTGGTAACTGTATTACGCCAGTTTAAGGTATGCATTATACGGCGAAAACTAGCATAATACAGTTACCTCTGTTGGTGAAATTGACACTTAGACTTCTTTCCGGAAAATCTTGGAGCTGTCTCTGATGAGCACGGTGAGCGTTTTCATCAGCAAATTTTCACAATGGAAAAGAGGTACCAAGGCAAGTGGATTTCTAATAAGCTGGCTGACTACTGTTAGACCAAGAAGAGAGATGTTTCAGATGCAAAATATGCCCGAACATCACTATCTACCACTTTCTAGGTAAGTCAGAATGAGTTAGAGTCAGATGGATTTTATTAATAATTATAAAAAATGTAAATGAATATCACAGAAAACTCTTGCCTGAGAGGAAAAAAACTGAAATGGTATTTAAATTCAGGATGAAAATACTTCTAAAATCTCATATTTAATTCTTGTGAAAGAAAAAAGTTCATTTTTGTCGACCAGTGTTATCAGGCATATTTATTTACAAAGCGCAATTGGTTAAACAAATACGCTACAAATCGGAAGGTCTTAGGTTCGAGTTCCAATGGAGTCAGAATTTTTTAACTAGCCTAATCCTTCTGACGGCACCATGGCCAATCGATAGTCTACGTTAAACCTTACTCAATTTTATGGTATGTTTACCGCCTTATCGGAAGTGAAACATGGAAGATGGCCAAATAAATAATTAACTTGCTCCAGGTGTTTACGTCGGATATTAAATGTGAAATTGCCTGATAAAATATCAAATCAAGAAATATAGCACAAAACTGAGCACGCACCAATCAAAAATCAAATAAAGGAAAGAAAAATGGTGTTGGATTGGACATGCTCTGCGTAAACCTTAAACTGCAATAGAAAGATGTGCACTGGACTGGAATCCTCAAGGTTCAAGTAGGAAAGGAAGGCCAAAAATAACTTGGAAGAGGACTATTGAAGGAGAAATACGTGAAATGGAAACACTTGGTTGGAGATGATGAGTTTGGCAGATGATAGCAAAATGGAGAAATTTCTTTAATGCCCTATGCTCCAGCTAGGAGCATAAGAAAATGATGACACCGTTATATTTTAAAGATCTTTTTAGGGTTAATTTCCCCTACATATTCAACCGGAATGATACTTTTTATTTGCATATGCCATCTTACAAACAATTTGGCGTCGACTCAGCTTCTTAGGGAAATTAAGGGTACAGGGAAAGAACGAGATTAGTCACTTTTTATGTATTTATTTATTTTTTGTTGAAGATAATTTGAGGCGTCATTAAATTTCCCATTGAAAACTCTAACATTTAGGAGTATCAAATAGTAAAAGATGAAGTTTAATCATGAGCTTATTTGCCCTCAAAGTTTGACACGCAGGTAAGGAAGAATGGATGTTGTAATACTAAAACTACGCTTTGTAGGTTTCAAGGAAAAGGCAATTTATCTCGTTCTCTCCCAAACCCTTCACACGATTAACATATGTACGTTCTGGGGGTAAACATAGGCGTGACACAGGGCTGATATCTTATGCCTATTGTATAGAAAGATGGGTGAATTAATCCCTTACTACCCCATGGGTCTTATAAGGTTTGTAATGTGATATTACCTTTTTTATTTAATTACTTTCCCATTTTTTTAAATATGCTTTTCATGTGAAATATACGTTTGAATACGAAGTTGTAGGGTCTCTACCGGACTATTAACTTTATTCTAGGAAAATTGTTAGGAAAACAAATGTTTATACACAAACACGGGCCCTAATTATCATAAGTAATGCCACGAGTGATTTCCAAATTATCGATAAATTCACGACTCACGAAGTGAGGAGTGAATTTATCTAGAGGATTTGGAAATCAAGGGTGGCCTTTGTTAGGACTATTTAACGAATAAAATTAAGCTGTTTACTTACAAATCATTATTTAAATATTGTTATTTTAAAATATTTATACGTTTAATGCAAACGGCGAGGTTTGAAAACAAATGAGAAAAGTTTGTTATGTTTCACTTGTTCATCACTGCAACCAGATCATATTATTTATTGCCAAAGGATCGCGATATTGTAACAATACACCCTAGCGGAGAAAAAATTAAAAACATCAAACTGTATATTCATTAATTTCTGATGTCCTATGATGTAAATATGTCAATTATATTTTTTTTGGAACGTAAATTCCTGGGAAAATAATATGTTTAAGAAAGTGCAAACAGTGGTTTCTTTTTTGTGGTATAATCAATTGCTACAAATGGTTTTATATTATATCCCGCAAGCACTATCTGTTTTACATTCGTGCACTATATATACAATCTGGTAGCCGTATTTCTTAGAGAGTCAGTCACTGCAAAATAATGCTATGACCTTTTCAGAATGTTGAAAAGGAGGAGCTTTCTTTAATATGATAAACTTGTTTGATAAATTCCAGGTGAAACACGACTGTGATTGGTTGTAAATCAAAATTCATTGAAACGCGATTGGTCATTGACTCCCATTTGGGGCATGAGTTAAATAGTCACATATAATAAGTTTGACAAATTATGTCCAAAGAATGTATAATGTCTGTGTGTAACCCGTACCCATAAATAATTCTTGCTGCAGTAATTTAATTAACACAATTTAGTTACGCTTATTTCCCTACATATGCCAGCGAGTGGCAATTGGTTAGCTCATCTCCTAAGAGGGACACTAAGTAGGTAACTAAGGTATTAGTTGGAATGAAAAACTCCATGGCGACAGTCCTAGAAGGTCATGGCCTACCATCCGGCTGCTGGCCTCACATCTACACGTGTTAATCACAGAAGTAGTGGATCATCATGCCAGTATATGGCTGTCGAGTTCCCAGCAGTTTCAGCTGGTTTTCTCAACCTGGAGCCGTTACTTATTTTAGCTACCCAAATTCTTCACGGTGCTTGGTGGGCACCGGTCCCATACTGGCAGAAATTCCATGAGAACATTTCTTCCTCATGGAGGCCCGAACCAGCGCCAAGTCCTGAAGCTCTGCGCCAAGGCCTTAATCCATTCGCTTCACAAGGCGAGGTAGACACGCCGGCTGTTGTATGGCCTTCAACGCAGAAGACGAGGTACACTCGCCTAATTCTGCTGTTATCGCTGTGGTCTCGAGGTAGCGTGCTGCCTTGTCACGCAGCGGGCCCGCAGTTTTTCTGGGTGAAGTTTTTATTGGGGTTTTTCCTGAACTATAAGACAAATGTCAGGAAAACTTTAAGGCCCAAACAGTCCCCGAAATCATATGGCTATCATCATCATCCTTATCATTATCATGAACATCCTTCACCGTTTTGGAAAGCAACGGGAAGCTACCGCACCTACAATTCCCTATTAAAGCTGCAAGCTTAGCATGAAAATGTTTTGATTGCAGTGAAGGACCTGCCTTCGGGCAGAATTACTATGGATGGATGAATATATTTTGCAATTTTTGTACATCCCTTGGCGGGGTAATCTTTTGTTAACATTTATGAATAGTAGAGGAATGTGTTTTTGTCTTCACTCTTACAGTATTGTAATTTCAAGTACCGTTATATTTTGTTTGTTTTGAATGTCTGATAACTTAAATTCTGTTTCTGGGAAAATGCATTGAGCATTAAAGTTAGCGAATGGGTTAACCAAATCTCAGACTCGGGACCCACGTTTTGAAGTTCCTACAGAAGGATTGTCTCTTGGGTTTTTTCCATCCTAAAAAATCCACTATCCCGACCGGGTTTGAACCCGCGACACTCGGGTTCAGAAGAAAGAGACTCAATCTCTGGACCACCAGGGCTGATTAAAGACTGGATAATAGTGAGGTAGTAAAAAAGAAAAAAGGGAAATAACCCAGGAGGAAAAATAATTGTGGGAAGACAAATATAAATGCATTGATTGACTAGAAAAAGACCTAACTAACTCATTGGCACTATCGAAACCTCAGGTTCATGACCGCGAGGATATAAATTCTCCATACATCCCTATCCTGAACGCTAATGTTTTTCAATCATCCCCGTATAATCTACTTCCCTCAAATCATGGTTATTATTCTCCCACCTCATTCTTGGTCTACCTACTTGACTTTTCCCCCGAACATCATATGCCATCGTAATTATCATTTATATTCGCCTTAGATTAAGTTTTAAGATTTAGGAATCTGCTGGCGCACCATTATCATTGTCACCCATCATATCATCGGGGTAACATAACCCCGCCTTCCAGGCTCCCCAAACTCTGAAATGTCGAAATGGCAACCTGCGGCATTGAATTTAAAAAAACATATTTTCAAATATTCGTAATATTTTCCCCTCCCTAAAGTTAGAGTCCATGTTTCGCATCCGTATAATATAAGTGGGAGAATAACAGCTTTATATATTTTCAGTTTAACGTATTTTTTATTCAATGCAACTAGTTTGTCATTTCGACATTTCTGGTATTCTCTCGGGCATTGGCGTATTGTAGCCCACTTCTGAGTTTAGGGCGCATGGAAGGCGGAGTTACGCTGCCCCAGTGATATGATAGTTAGTTATTTTACCCGATGAAGTTAAGACCGATGGTCTTCTCTTCACTTCACCAGGGTTAAATTATACATACAATTAGAATTATGATGGACACAATAAATATAGACTGCACAATATAAAGTTGACAAGGGTAAGAAAGAAAAATAGTAATAGGCCTAATAATAATAATAATAATAATAATAATAATAATAATAATAATAATAACAACAACAAAAATAATAACCTATAATTAGATTAAGTAAATGGCTAGGTAAAGAAAGTTTAAAATATAAAGGAATAATCAAATTATACATGGAACACAGTTATATATATTATATTGTCTAAGGAGATAAGAAGTGAGTTTCTTTTCAAACTGTTTTTTGAGTAGGGCAGTCCTTGATATACGAGGGGAGGGAATTCCAGAGTCGTATGGCTGAAACAAGGAAGGATAAGGAATTGTAAGATTTTCGTTTTAGAGGTACAGCTAGAGTTAAATTTTCTCTCGATCGTGTGTTTAAGTTATGGTGGGAGGATAGCGAATGAAAGCGAGTAAAAATATAAAGGTGTGATGAGAGGTGTTGATAATGCTAATGATGCGCCAGGAGAGACCTTAATCCTAAACTTAATCTAATGAGGTGAATATGATAATGATGGCCAGATGATGTTCGGGGACCGTTTGGGCCTTAAAGTTTCCTGACATTTGTCTTATAGGTGAGGAAAAACCCCTGAAAAAAACCTCACCCAGGAAACTTGTCCCGACCGGGGATCGAATCCGAACCCGCTGCGTGTGAAAGCACTTAAATTAAAATTTAGGGAGAGTTGTCAGGTCAGAGGAAGTATTCTTAGGGAGACCCGACGCGGGTTGTGAAAACATCGCGTTGATGAGAAAGACTTACCATTGGTCAACATCTTGAGTACCGTGAGGACAGTAATTGCTTGCACCATGCTGGGAAGATAATGTTTCCTTCTCATCTTGAATGTTGTAACTCAGGCTGGCATGTTAGCTCTGATACTGGACGCACACTGGACACTGCGAACTGTCCTTTCAGGTGGGGGGCATTTTGCCTCGGATGTTTCGTTTCCGTAGGTCATTGTGCAAAATATTTCCCTTTTTTTCCAATAGCGTGATGCCAGTGTGGGAAGGGGCGTGCTTCCATACCTATAGGGGAAGTGTGCCTTACCTGGGCCGATGCACGACCTCATTAAACTACTGATTCACGTTAGTAAATATTAAAATGAACACTGAAGGTTATGCGACGCACTACCGTGCATCCGCAATTTTGAAGGCTAGTGGTCGTATCCGGTTGTATTCTTGGAAATATATCACCTATCACAGTGATCTGAATGTAATTGTCTCCAGAATTAAGAATGATGTCATTAAAATAAACTAAATCGAAAAATATGGCCGAAAATGCGTACTATGTTCTCAAAACGTAGTTTAAAACTTCGCGATTTGATCAAACTACGTCCGGTGCTGGTCTCTGGTTCCAAGGTTCTAAAGTTCAGGGCATAAAAATCCTTAGTGTGGTTTCCTTAGATAGAAAGATAGATAGATAGGTAGATGGAAAGCTCGGCGGCCATCACTTAAGTGTTGGCAGTGAGCGATCCATTTTGGTCCTCCTTAGTAGGTAGAACCCCGGGTTCCTGTAAAATACATTAGCCCACGTTCAAATGTTGAATTCAAATTTGTAATTAATTAGCAGAGTGAAGTCGGAAGCGGACCTTTTGGGGTTCTATTCCAGCATTTGCTCTTTGGATTGAGGGAAACCGCTTAAAACCTCAATCGGAATAGTCGATCACAAGAAACTAAAACCGTGGGTCCTTTGTTGTAGATTTATAGCACGTCAATGAACTTCGAACTTCAAATAAGAGGCCACTGGCAAAACATTGTTGGGTCAGTCTCGTCCAAGATTTGACTTGCGACGCTAATGACCTTAACTGAGAAGAACAGACAGGTGCATCGAGAAGACTACATAACAGTGATCTTCATGGGAAAAGCAGATGTAATAAGAATAGTCAAGACTCATAGACTGCGATGGGCAGGACATGAACACGAATGGGAAATGAAAGAGGAGAATGGAAATTACTTGTAGGAAAGCCAGAGGGAAAGCGCCCATTAATTATACCAAGAATGAGGTGGAAGAATAATATTAACCATTATTTGAGGGAGGTGAATCATATAGAGGATGATTAGAAAACATTAGCTTAGGATAAGAATTATGGATAGCTCATGTCCGCGGGACCATGAACCTCCAGTTTCGACAGTGCCAGTAAGTTAATTATTGTATATCTGGCTTAACTTAGCAAAGAGAGAGATGGAGATATAAGGGTAGATCCTAGACCACTTTCTCCCTGTTACAAAAGAAAGAACCCACCCTGTTGTCTGTTTTCGTCTTCCCCCTTACCCCGATTAGCATCTGATGAAGAAAAACCGGCTGCACTGATGCGTGTGAGAAAAGGTGAGCACAGCTGTCTCTTTCTACAAATTTCTTGCAAAGTTAAGACACAAACTATAATAATGCTAGCTGTTAATGAGCGTCGTTAAATAAACACCGTAATGTGATCCCACTATAGGCCATAGGAAGTTAAGGAGGTTAAAGCTCCCATTTTTTCTAGACAATCGGCACTTGATGCCAGCTGGAATGTCAGTCCATCGTGACGGCCGCCTTTACCCCTAGAGCAAGCATCCGGTATTTATTTCAGTTAGAGGTTGAGTCTACCCCAGAGCCATGGTGCCGCTAGAAGGTTTAGGCCAGTTTAAAAATCCTGACTTCACCAAGACTCGAACTTTCAACCTTCCGGTTTGTAATGTTGGCGTAACCAACTATGCCACGGCGTGCCCCAAATAAAAACAATAGGAATAATGTAACTACAGCCCAGATCAGACTTCGGCTTCCTACTGAATTCTCTCCCACAAGCCTCTGCCTTTGACTACCGTCCACCAAGTCTTAAGAGAAAGATTTCTTAAAAAATTTGTTATGCAATTCATAGTTAATGTTATTCTCCCACCTCATTCTTGGTCTTTTCCTTCTTGGGCGTTTTTCCTCTGGTTTTCCTATAAGAAGTTTCCAAGCATGTCTTTCATTCTCTATTCGTGCCACATGTCCTGCCCATCGCAAACTACGAGACTTAACAGTTCTTATTATATCCGGCTTCCTATAAAGACCATGTAGTTCACTATTGTGTATACAGCAGTCTTCTCCATTCACCTGTCTGTTCATCTCTCTTTTGGATCATGCATGGTCTGTATACAAAGCCAGATATAATAACAGTTAAGTCTCGTAGATTGCGATGGGCAGGGCATGTGGCACGAATGGGGAATGAAAGATGTGCATGGAAACTTCTTATAGGAAAACCAGAGGGAAAAGGCCCCCAGTGGTAGACCCACGAATGAGCGTGGGAGGAATAGCATTAACTATGATTTGAGGGAAGTAAGATTATACAGGGAATGATTGGAAAACATTATGCTCAGGACCGCGGCGGGCCATGAACCTAAGGGTTTCGACGAATGTCAGTGAGTCAGTTAGATATTAAGGGTAAAGTTGGTTATTGTATACTATACTTGTACCATCTAATTGGCAAGTCATGATTGCTTATCGGGTTTTGTTATTGTGTATTATTAAATGCATACTTTTAACATGAAATTTGCATGTCCCCCAATCTTAACATCTTCATTACTCGAATTAAG